>PVIC010013116.1:0-38555 GCA_004025085.1 Thryonomys swinderianus
TGAGACAGGGTCTCGCTTTGTAGTTCAGGCTGGCCCTGAGCTCACTATGGTGCCCAGGCAAGCTGCCGCGAACTCAGCAATCCTCCTGTCTCTGCCTCCCGAGTGCTGGGATGACAGGCGTGAGCCACCACGTCCGGCATTGTGGTATGCGGTGTTGATTGTTGGTGGGCGTGTCTCCATGCCCAGCATTATATGTGGTCACCGGGGATCAAACTCAGGACCTTGTGCTTGCGAGGCAGGCGCCGGAACCACTGAGCTAACCCTCCGGCCCAACATA
The DNA here is from genome assembly GCA_004025085.1 of Thryonomys swinderianus. Taxonomy (NCBI): domain Eukaryota; kingdom Metazoa; phylum Chordata; class Mammalia; order Rodentia; family Thryonomyidae; genus Thryonomys; species Thryonomys swinderianus. Next base: position 278 of record PVIC010013116.1, read on the forward strand.
CCTCATTTTAAATCATAATTCTCACAACGAAACTGTTCCTTAACATTAAATTTACAAGTCACTTTTAATTTAGGTGGCCCAGTCTTACCAGTAATACTAAACACACACACACACACAGAGAAACCAACTTCTAATGGATTCAGGACTCAGTGGTTCCCATGTGCTATGGCCCTTTGTTTAATATAATGAAATGTTTATGTATGAGAGCAAGCAAACGAAGAGTTACAGATTAACAGCCACCTTCCAGCGCAGGCTCTTCCATCTGTCATCTCCCAGCAGGAGAACAATAGCAGCAATGACACAGATGCCCTGACCCCTGCCACCTGTCCCCAGGATAACACAGATGCCCGTCTGAGTGTAATACTCTCTCACACACCCTCCTGTTTGTGGAAGCCACGCTCTGGTTAGTTCTTACAAATCCAAAGCTGTCAAGCTCCCAGACAGAAAACCCCATTTATAAACCCTTACATTCACCTTCAGGGAACTCCTGATCGTCATTTTTATTGGGTCTCTTCCACCACAAATTTGTAAAGCTATTTCCTACTTCCAAACATTAATTGCTATTTTCCTCTTAAAACAAGGTTTCAGTGACACCAACACACAGCACATAAAATCACATATCCCCAAGGGAAATGAATTGCACTGCTCAGCAGCTACACACTGTTGGCACAATGGGTCCATTAAAAGTGTGTGATAGGTTGCTATTTTCCCAAGACAAACAAACACTTTGCACACAACCTTTAGGCTCTGCTTCACCCTATCCTGCTAAGATATTAGTGCAGGAAGTTGACTCTTAACTGTTCCGCAAAGCAGACTGCCACCAAGAGTGGGCCTCACCTGGAAGGTGATCCTCTCGAGAAACATACACTCCAACAAATCTGGCCACACAGGGCTAATCTGTTAAATGACCATTAACATTAATAAACATCAAAATAGACCCTCTAGAAGTCTCTTAATCACAAAGGCAAAGAAAGCCCTGGTCAACACTGTTTCCCAAAGCCTGTTCAGTCTGGAACAAGAATAAACATGAGATACAGTGATGCCAGGAAATGACCACACTCTGGACAGAGTAGCACAGCATTTAAAAACTCTAGATGGGAGCGCTTGTCTAGCACAATATATTGGCTAGTTGAATCGCCAGGGCTGAGGGGAAAAAGGTTTCCTATGCTACAGGTCTGAAAACAAAATCAGTGATTGATCAAAATACTCAGACCACGTTGTGCAGGAAGAGGGACATTCTGGGAGAAACATCCCGGGAAGTATTGGGGTACTCAGAGCAGACCGGCTTACCACTTACTTCCTAAATTACAGGTACGGCTTATATCAGTTGCCTTACTAAACCCTCATATCAACTGTACAGAGTAGGCATGATTATCCCCATTTTACAAATGAGGAGACCAAGCCCTCTTGCCTGAGGTCCCAAGGTACCTGAAGCAGGGAGCAAGGACCAGTTTCAAGGCTGGGTCTCCCTACCTCACAGCTGGTCAAGTCCAGTCCATCCTCACTGTAGCAAAATATAGCAGAGAAGGGATATCTTCAAACATTCTCTTCTCCCCAAAAGCCTAAGTTGTACCGCCCTTTCTAGTGTTTTTCATTTGGTAAAATATTTAAAGGACCTACATGTTCATCAAATAAAATCTTATCGTGTGCATGTAATCATTAAGACTTTTAGGCTACAGAAAATGCACACTCTTCAGATTCAGGATGTGCTAGGCAGTCTGTGAACACCACTGGGTCCTGGAAAGGACCCAAGGATATAGACAAACATTTTCAGACCTCCCATGGCCAGAAGACAAATGGGATCCTCTCCTTAGGACCCCAACAGTTCCAGCCCTTCAAAGATGGGTGAAGAAAGTGGAGTGATGATCAGGGATTTTACCGTGGTTATGCGAAAAGAGTATGAAATAGGGAGGGAGACTATCTGGAAAAAATATTGAGGGTGTAAATGGAAGAAAACATGGGACACATCAAAGACTTCTCTGATCTGTGTTGTAAAAACAGGAGCAAATTCTTGCCAAACAGCCACACACTTAAGATTCTTCCACTCCTACTCTCACAGAAAACAGTATTCAAGTGATTTATGTTTTATTTGGGACATAATTAATGAATACATGTATTCTACTTCACTTAATGAGGAAACCATGAATTAAACCAATCTTCTAGCATCAATTTTTCGTAGTGAATTGGAATCTATAAATATGGAATTCCATCATATTTCAGTATTTAATTTTGTAAACATAAACACTATTACATAAGTCTCCAGTAACTTTTTCTGTCACTGTGGGTACAGACTCCCACAGTGCTTTAAAGAGAAGTAGAACTACTGTATTGAAACTGTGTCACATGCAATAAAATAAGTATTATCAATAAACAAAAGATGTGCTTTTACCAACAGGCAATGGCTGTTGCTTTAAAGGGTATGCTTTCAAAAACACCCTGCATAGAACCTTGAGGCTTATATCAGGGAAACAGGGTCTTCCCACTTCACTTATATTTGACTTTCAAGAATCTGGGACAGAAGAACTAAGTTTACCCCCAAATTAAACTGCATTTTCTAAATAAATTGTCTTTATTAACATATTAACCAGCTTTCCCACAATACCTAACACCTACAATTTTGTGGAGGAGAGGTTTAATTCAGTTCCATGGTCAGCTAGCCTCAAGGCAAGAATATCATGGCAGAGCAAACACACTTAGTTACAGAGCTGGGGAAGATGCCAGGCAAGGATGACGTGATTGCCAAGGCCACACCACCATGACCCACCCACCGACCCACCCACCTAGAAGTGTTTGACCCCTCCCCAGTGGCTCCCAAGACAATTGAATTGACACAATTAAGCATAACCACCATGTAAATATTTCTCTTTATTATTTGAATGGCTTCACACACAGAATACTTTGAGATCCAGTAAATATTGACTATTTCCAAGGCCCTCTAATAGCACTTCACAAAACCAGTTCACAAATCATGACATCAGGGCCAATAGCCTGTGTGAGAAGTTCAGAATCCAGACCATGAGGACACACAATAAAATCATTTCTCAAGGCCTGACTTTCACCAAAACCTAAGTCAGAAACTACGCCACTGCTAAGTTTAATTGTGCTCCTTTTGTTCAAGCTCTGAGAACTCAGAAAACAGTAATTCCTCTCGCTGCTGCAGAAACCTGCTCAATCCCCCTCCAACCCACAGAAAGCCTGCCAGCTTCAAACCAATAAGCCTTGCAGTCTCTGGTACAAAGCAGAGCCAGAGTCCACCTGCATTTTTGTCATCCTTAATCAGGGCCCAACGACAGCTGGTCTTCTGACCCACAGAGGGGCCTGTACGGTACACAGTCCCTGGAGAGGAGAGGTTAGAGTTGGGGGCATCCACACAAAGTAAATGGTGAAAGGGGTTTCCACAAGGAACAGTTCTCTCCCCTCAGTGATGGCACAGGAATTCCACGCTTGCTATATTAGCTTTCAGGGGCTGTAATAGACACTTGAGAGAAAGCAACTTAAGAAGAGGAAATGTTCCTTTTGGTTCAGTCTTGGACGTTTCAGTCCTTGTCAGATGTAGGCCATCATGGAGTGAGCAGAGAGCCGAGCAAACCACTTACCTCATAGCCAGAGTAAGAAAAAGAGAAAGTGCCCGATTCTCACTTCCCCCTTCAACCTCAATGACGGAAGACTTCCCATGAGGCCCCACTGCTAACAGTTCCCAGGCTGGGGCCAAGTCTTAACATGTAAACTTTCTGGGGACAATCCAGATGCAAACTACAGCGGTGCCAAGGGAAAGTACTCCCTCCCAACATCATGGCCCAGTGTGAAGCCTGTAGATCAACTTGATGAGACACATCCTTGGCACGGATCGGAAATGGATGGGAATAAGTGTATGCAGCCTACCAAGAAGCAAACAGTAACATCTCCTCAGGTTTGTGTGTGTGAATTCAAAGAAAATTTCTTGACATATTCTTTGACAACTTTTAACCTTGAATGATCTCCTAAAAGTAACCTAAATTTTAAAATTCCTTGGTACTGCCATTACTCCTCTGTTGTGTGAATTAACCAGGAAGTTAAATAAGGGAGAAAAACACCAAGGTTAAGGTTGTGAGGGACTAGGCAGAAATCGTCAGTTTGGCTTCTGACCACACTGGGTTTGCCACTGTGGGTTTCTGAACAGAGCCTGCTGCAAAATCTGGCTTCCTGGGCTGCAGCCCTCATGACCCAGGCAACAGTTCTCAAAGTGGGTTTGGACGGTGGTGGACACACTGCAGGGAACATCACCCACCTCCTGCCGCTGCAGTGTCCAACACACCTGGCCCTCCCAGTCATCCCTACACCATTTTTGTGCAGACCCCCATTTCTACACTGAGCCCAAACAGCACATCCTTCCAAAAAGGACCTGGCCAGGCCAACAGAGGAGGATGTGGACTTATGCAGAGTGTGAGCTTCATGTGTATTTGTTCCGGTCATCCTGATTGTTCCTGAAGGCCGAGATATCCAGCCACTGCCTATGTCCCAAAGGTGCCACTAAAAGGTACCACTAACACAGAACCCAACAGGAAAAGGGGCCACTGTGCAGAGCAATGGGGCCATCCTGCCTCCCACCTGCTCCCCAAGCCTGAGCAACCCTGATTTGCCCCAAACCTCACTTGGAAGGGCCCAGTTTGATCATATTACATCTCAATTTTCTAAGCTATATGTAATCTCAAGAAAACCCCAAGTATATGAAATAGAAGCTACTTGGCACCATTTCTCATCGATTTTGCAACCTATAAATGTCTCGGAAACACTAGATTGCATTCAGAAATCACATCCTTCTTTAATAGGCAATTTTCAGGAGAATGAATGCTATAATCACCTACTACATGCCAAATACCAGAGGTACAAAAGCCCTCAAGGGGCTTCCGTCCAGTCAGTCCGTGTCTTAAACTGAAATAAGAGGCTCAGTCAAGGAGCTCTGAGGAGTCTCTCCCAGCCGTCCTGCTCTCCAGTCTCTGCACTCCTGCCAAGAGGACTGAAGCACTCTGGAATGTTCTGCATCCCTGAGCAGATGCTATTTTAATTCCACTTTCATATAGGCTCATGCTGTCGCCATGTGACTCATCTCCATTTTGCCAACCATGAGCTGCACATTTCCACCCTAGTCTATGAGCCAAAGCAGTGCCCTCATCTGGAAGACTCGTTGGCATGCACATGTTGGGCTTCTTGGCACAGGGACCCTTCACACACAGGAAATCTGATTCCTTCATATCCAAATTACCGAAAGCCAGGGGCAAAGCTATCAAGCCCTCTTCACATGTTGGCAGGGGTTCTTTTTCAGCAACTCACAGCATTTCTGACACTGCACTTCGACTTCCAGGAAACAGTGGAAAGAAAAACTTTTAAGAGGCACTAAAGTATAGTCAACTTCGGATTAGCCACAGACTTGAAGGAAAGGGTCACCGCACTCACACCTAGCCAAAGCAAGAGGACTCTCATAGCCCCAAGCACTGCGAGACAATGACTCTCCAGGATGTGGAGAAGTAGGACTGGAGCAAGCGATGACCTGTCCTCACAGCTCCTCACCCCAGGAGTTCCCCTCAGATATTTCAGGAAAACACTTGGCTGCAGTCTCACCTTCTGGAAGTTCCCAAGGACACTGGTTGTCTTGAAAAGGACAGAAAGAGAGGTCTCTATAGTGCCCATTATCAACTTGCAGGGAGAAAATAGATTTTGCATCAATGGGAGCAGAGATCTGTTCACGAACTATACAAATCTAAGCTCTGATTAAATGCACTTAACGAGAGTTATTAGGATTTTTATTAGCACATCTCAGGACAAGTTTGTTTTCTGAGCTAAGTCTTCAAACACTACATAGAAATTTAAAAAGCTGAGGAGACTCAAGACACAAGCAAGCAACGGAACATGGCACAGGAAGAGTGCAAAAGAGGTCATGGGGACAATAGATCCACATCCATCCTTATCACAGGAACCCCAGATCCAACATGGAAATAGCCCCCACACCCTACATCCCTAGTCTTTGAGGTCACCTTCCTTGTTCTCTGGTTTCTCTGCCTCCCTTCAGGAAGAAGCCAAACTGCCTTGGGGAATGGTGCCAGCTGGTGGCTGGTACAGAGAACTGTCCCCACATCACTTTTCCTCCTTTCCTTGGAAGAATTATTAGAGCTGTCCTCTCTCTGCCCCATCTACTTTGTTCTTTGTAAGGATGGCACAAAAAGCTTAACTTGAAAGTCAGAAGTCATAGGATAGAATTCAGATCTCTAACTTAGCTACTGGGACCTGGTCTCTTCTTTCCTCAGGACACATAGAGGAGTATATGCCCACCGAGTGGGACTTCAGAAAGAACAGATAGGAACTCAGACCAAAACAGAACAGCACTCAGCCAAAAGAAGGCACTGCTCTCACTTTCCTGCTAATTCATCACAAGCTCTAAGGCTTTGCACGTTGCTCAGCTCAAAGGAATGTGACGGATGATCATCGTGCCCCAAATAAATCAACAACAGACAACTGGCAAGGGTTCCTCAGAGGTAAAAGAGGTCCCAAAACGAAATGAGTTCTCTCAGCTGGTGGGTTTCTTTATTTTTACATTGAACATCCTGATCTTGAGAAGCTGGCAGTCAGACATGGGGACTTGGGCCACTAGCCTCTCACTCATGACAGGAGCAACTGTACATTCCTGACCATGATGCCCTAGAGGACACCCTGGCTCCAGAGCCCTCTCAGGCTCTACAGAAACTTCAGCGGTAGGTTTATCAGGAAGGAAGTGGACAGACTTGCAAGGCTCTGCCATCTCCCCAGATGCCATGTGCTGTGATAAAGATCTTAAGGGGGCTAAAGAAATTATCTCCTCTACCTTTTATTCCTCACTAACAACCACAAAATTAGATAAAATGACCCCCTGCTCCTCTCATTTAAGGACTTCTTTATTGCCTTCAACCTCAATTCTTTCTCCTTTAAATGAATATGAGACCCTGAAGACTTACAGGCTGATGGGATTAGTGATTGACGGCTTCTTCCTCCTGGCATGCTCTCCAGAGGGAGCTCTGCTGTCCCCCAGGGTGGGGTCACAATCAGTTCAATCTTCATGCTTCAGAGACATCTCCTTTGAACAAGATCAAATGTTTCCCTGCTGAGGCCTAGTGCTCTGCTCAAAGGAGCAGCAGCCCCTTTCTCACTCAGAGCACTAGTGTCAACTCAGCCAGAAAGGCCAAGGCAAAAAGAGGAGGTCTGTGTGGTTAATTGTCCACCAGGCTAACTCAAGCCAGCACCTTGGGAGGGCTGATCACTCCCGTAAAACGTTAAGTGCACTTTGAACCCAGGAATAAGGAGAACGAGAACTGTTTTCTCCAGCCTGCTGGGCTGCAATGGTAGCTACAACTGTTTGTTTTTCTTTTTCAGATGGCAGCCATAAAGGGAAGAAGTCTTCACCAGTGGATACAGAGGAGGCAGTAGAGACGGCCCCAGAGCTACGCTTTGGAAGTCAGCTTCAAGAAAGGCTGCAGGGAGCCAGCCGAGGCTTCCGGATCTTAAGGACCAGAGGATGGGACTCCAAAGCCACAATTGTGACTGTTCCCTACAATGATCTACAGAGAAAAGAAATCACAGAAAATTCAGAGGATTTACTTTGTACCATTGATATCAGAAGAAAAAATTTACTGCCCTTTGCCTACTCTACAAAGTTACTTTCATTAACTAGCTACTCAAAGAACCTCCTTCCAACTTATACCTATTGCCCTAGGAGAACCCTAAAGACCAGGAAAGAATTATTCTTTTTGTTTTTTTGTTTTGTTTTGTTTTTTTGAGACAGGGTCTCGCTGTGTAGTTCAGGCTGGCCCTGAGCTCACTGTGTAGCCCAGGCAAGCCTCGAACTCAGCAATCCTCCTGCCTCTGCCTCCCGAGTGCTGGGACTACAGGCGTGAGCCACCACGCCCGGCTGGAAAGAATTATTCTTAACTGAAAGAGGCCATGAGAGGGAATAAAGAAATACCTACATTTTTTTATAAAATATTCAAAGTATCCCAATGAAAATCAACTTTTCCTGGAAACAAAGATCTCTAAGTCTTTCTAATCAACTACACAACTTCTAGAGTAGATAAGACAAACTAGCCAACAAATTATAGATGACAAGAAGCTGTCTGATCCAAGTAAAAAGTGGTTCCTAAATTATGCATGAACTGTGATCTAGAGATGGAATAAAGCAAACTAGATGTCAATAAGGAAACCAATTTCACATTGAACTTGAAAGGCTATCTTGGAGACTTTGCTTCCTCTTTTAGGAACTATAGCTAAGATTCAATCTTTCCCTGAGAAGACCAAAACTATCTAAGGAGTCCAGCTGGGGGTGTTACTCATTTATCCATCCATCTATTTATTGGTAAGTATACCCAGAAATAAAAGAATTGCTAATCAGAACCCAAGATCTAATTACACTAGTGTATGAGACCAGTTGACCCCATGCTGTCTACTAGTTATTACTCTGATTGCCCCTGGACATAAGAAGCACACATTGGACAGTGTCTTTGATCAAAGTCAATGCATAAAACAGCTATATTAAAAACATACATGGGCTGGGGATTTAGCTCCGTGGTTCCATTGCCTGCCTTGCAAGCGCAAGGTCCTGAGTCTGATCCCAATAACCACATACCACAATGCTGGGTATGGTAACTCACACCCACCAGCAATCAGTACCACACACCACAATGCTGGGCTAGCCTGGGCTACAGAGTGAGCTCAGGGCCAGCCTGAACTACAAAGTGAGACCCTGTCTCAAAAACAAACAAACAAAAAAAACTACACACAATGATCTATAAATTCCACTGATGAGACAGTCAAGTCCCATCTTTAGAAAAAGTAAACATTTCACTTAATGAAAGGATAGCACAGTGCTATAAGCTCAAAATCCGTATTACAAGTCAAGAAGCTCTAAGGAAACTCAGGAACTAAACTACTTCTTGGGCTTTCTAATTAAAATGATGTGGAGATGGTCAAGATCCAAGATCCCTGTGTGTTAGCCCCATAGGGAAAAGACCAGGACAATTTAACTTGAGGTCTAAACTTACCTCATTATTGTTTTGTTTTGTTTTCTGACTTGGTAGAATCATGTTGTAAAACCTGAATCACTCAGCATCAGACCTTTAGAGTTCACGAATTAGTTAATCATTCCCTATGCAGGGCAGGGTGAAGACTGGACCCAACATATGCCATGCATACAGCCTCTCTAGGGTTAGTGTGACACAAATCTTCAGTAATACCTTAAAACTCAAAGATGGCCAAAATCCAGTCATATTTTAACATCCAGTATATTCATTTCAATTTATTTTCAAATTTATTTCCATTTATGTTACAAGTATGAGAGATAAAGTACTCCCACAGAGTGGAAATTTCTGAACAAAGCTAAGATTCTCATTTTACCCAATCCCTGAGAAACTTTAAAACCGTGAAGACGGTCAACAGGGAGTTAAATTTCTGTTTACTGCCTTGTTGCTTACCAAATTTTCTCTCAGGAGACCCTAGAGTTATGACTTGGCACCAGGTAGAAGAATCCACAGGTAGGTACTACTTCTATGACCCAGCACTACTAGTATCTCTCATTGGCCACGGGAAGCACACACAGAAATGAGAAGTAACTTGTCGCCCTGATTCACTGTCACACACACCCAGTAAAGCAACTGGAAAGGCAAACAATGAGTCACACTGTTGCAGACGCAGAATGCGAAAGCAGTAGCAAAACATACAGCCACACTCCTCTGTGAGGAACTCTGGTTAGACGTAAGCACCACCTCAGGTTTCAGGGAATTCAGAGACCCACCAGCTCCTGAGAAGCCCAGTTCCATTAAGTTGATCCATTCTCCAGGGAGATCCTCTTCCCATCCACAGACAAAGCAGTTATCGGTGTAAGTTGATACTGCACCTCTGAAAGCCCCAACACACTAAGAACAGGGAACAGAAATGTGTAACACAAAGCTTTTTACTAAAAAGTCATTTAAGTCTAAACTGTGTTTTAAAACAAATGCGTGTGCCACTGAGAAACATTTTTTTATTTCCCTTAGGGTACCAACTGGAAAAGTCTATTGTTTGTTCCCTTACTGCGTATAATTTATATACATATTCAACCCCACAGTGGTCTGCCCACCAATGGCTGAGGTGACCAGTTTTCCAAGGCAGGCTGACAATGTTTATCTTTCCAACAGCAGACAAGAGGGCCGCCATTTAGTATCAGTGCTCCATGGTCTTCTGGCATCACTGATGCAATTTTAGAAGAACACGGTGAAACAAAAAAAACTATGACTTCCTTTCCAATATTGGTAGAAATCCAAACTCCTATTAATGTAACTACATTATGGTAAATTTTCAAGTATGTGTGGTAATGAGAATGAACAGTCAACTGACTAATCTCGAAGGTATTCTATAATCATTGAATTGCTTTAGAAACACACTATGATGGGGGGTGCCTTCATTAATTTTACTAGGGGATTTTTTTTTGCCTCAGACCAACATTCATTGTTTATTGAAGATCTGTTCCATGCTGGGAACTACAGTAGGTGAAAGATGGTAGTAAAATGAGCTCAATAATGGAGGAAAAAGATGCATATAAATGAGCTATGCTTACACTGACAAGGGCATCAGAGAGGGAATGATTTGTTCTGCCGAGAGGTGGGAAAAGCTGTAATCCAAAGAGCTTCTCATTCACATAGTTTGCTAAGTAATAAGCAAAAGTGTGGCTGGATCTCAAATGAAGAAGTGGAATTCTAAAGCACTGGCACAAAGGGATGGCTGGAGGACAGGGGATTGGGTGACAGACAGAGGGAACAACAGAAGGAGAAAGCCAGCCAGGTAAGTATCTTCAAGTCACACACAGCAAGGGCAAAAGACCCTTTTCTACCTTTCCTAGCAGAGATGTTACTCTTCCTGTAAGGCTATTCTAACAAATGAAAACCTTGGGTGGTTTTCAAGGTACACGTCATGTAACTCTGGAACAACTCACCCAGCAAGAGCTAGTCAGGCGCAAGCTAATCAACTCTATCTGTATGAGATGATTCTCGGTGAAATGCAGTAAGTACTCAAGAGTCTGTTTCCCAGTTTACCTGAAAAACAGGAAAAAGCACGTCTGTTAACTTGGACTGGTTCATCCCTTTCTGGCACAAGTAAAGACCTTCATTCAGATCATGGCTCAGGCTCACGGATCTCTAAGCAGGAAACTTGGCCAGTGCCATCTGACTGAGGAGTTCAATCAAACAGACTGAGGTGTGAATCCTGGCTTTAGTACAGTGCAGGGTGACTACAAGCCACGTATTCAACCTTATCTCTTCCCTACTTTCCTCCCCTGGAGCATCCAATTCTCAGGTGACTAAGAAGTCTTCCAGATGCCTGAAGACCCAGGAATGAATGACATACGCTGCATTCATTGTCCTTAGGGAGCTACAAGCCACACAGACAAGTAAATAAGAGAGCACGTGTGACCTCAATACAGTTGACAGGAGCCCAAGCCAAGAAGATACAAAGTGACACAGGATCCTGTGCTGAGGCACCAGTTTTCCCAGAGGAGTCAAGGAAACTCCAGTTCGAGTGAGGCCTAAACTGAAGCCTGACAAGCAGAAACAGGCCCGAATGGAGGACAAGCAAGAGTACAGAGCCTACCCAGCCTGTAACACCGACCCTGTGCTCCAAGCCTCACACTTCACAGGGCTTTGAAGCCCATTTCTGTAAGAAAGAAAATATTCATAAAGGTGGTTCTGTGGAGGCCTGGAAGACCAATGGAGTAGAGGAGACTGACTCAGTCCCTTCACTGAACGGAGGTGCAGGAAGGGTGCACTTCCCAAGCAATGGTGTCCACAGTTGTTTTGGGAACTCGAGATTTGAGCAAAGCAGACACAGCTTCTCCTTCTGGATGTTTTCCCTCCCACCTAGATACAGAATCTGACTACTCCAGGCATGAAACAGTGAGGCCATTCTTGGAGGCTCCATGTGGTTTTATCAGAGAGTCAAGTTTCCTTCTGGGGCATGGAACAAACCCTGTGGTTACAAAGACATGGAGGCCCAGGGGCCAAGAACTATTTCAGGACTGAGAAGAGCCCAGTTCAGCTGTCTCTCTTTGAATTTCTATCATTTCCCTCTCCTAAAATATGCATATTTCTTTGAAGTGAGAGCAAATTCTTACAACCTTGTTTGTTTCTATGGCCTGTGTTTCCTTAGAAAAAGGAAAAATGGGGTCCAAATCACAATGTTCAGATCAACAGAGATTACAAAGTCCATATACCACTCAGCTTCCAAGGGTTGCCCCTCACACGGGGCTGTGCAGGTAGCTGAGCTGCAGGACCTCAGGACAGCACAGAACTACTGGTGATACAGAGGCAGTGAGAATGAGTGGTACACACCAAGCAGTACTGCTAAAATCACACTGGTTTCCCCATGGAGTCCACCCTACGTTTGCAAACTGCAGCTCTCAGACCTCCTCAGGGACCCCCACTATGCCTGCCTGGCCTAAGCTTTCTGCCATTCGCCTCCAATCCCACCACATTGACCATGTCCCACATTCTGTGTTTCATAAGCAAACTTTGTCTCTAGGTGTGGCTGAGATGGATCCTGAATCTGCAGAAGTGGAGGTTAATACGGATATAATAATGTGGAAAGCTGATGTCTTAATCCCCCAATTCACTTGGCTCAGAACCAAGCTGGCCCAGGGAGAATGGAAGCCCATTTCTGGTTATGCATTATCTGCTCATTATCTTTGGGGTCTGAGCCAAAGTAGGGAAGAGGGCGGGAAAATCAGAGTTAAACCCTTAACGACTCTCGACTCTCACACAGGCCACTGCTCAGGGCCCACTCAGTATCTCAGAGAATGCCCCAGAGTACTTAGTAATCAGAGTCTGTAAACCTTTCCTAAAAATAAGTTTCACGGAACTAACTTTGTACACTGCTGACAAAGGACTCTGATTTGGTTCCATCCAAGATAGGAGCCTCTCTGTAAGGACAAAAGCATGTCAAGATAAAAACAGAAGTGAATCCAACAGAAGAGACACCCTCCCCAAGCCACGTACCCAAGAGGTGAACAGGTACTGGTATTTGTCAACCATAGCCACTGTGACAGGCTCCAGTCGACAGGTAACAACAAGGACATTTCTCCAGATTGGTCTTTCCAGAACCTTCCTGAACATTTAGAAATGCAGATTCCCAGGACTCAATCCAAATGAACTGGGATTGCAGGGGCGCAACAAGGGATTGCAGCCTTGTAGCCAGCACCCAGTAGAGTGTCAAGCAAGTTTCAGCATAATACTCCAAACAAAACAATAGGCAGCCTGTTAAATTCGTAATCACATAACTTCAAAGTTACAGGGTATGTGGGAAAATGCTGGTTTAAATTGAAGGAAGTAGGAGCCTTCTTTAGTTAAACATAGGCAATATAACCAACATGTAAGGAGAAATTCAATTTAACTCAAAGTTCCCAAAACCAAAATAAATGTAAAAGCTTTTCCCCTACAACTTCATATTTCAAGAGAAAGCCCTGCAAAACATGCCTGACCTGCTCCTGGCTGGCTTTAGGGGCCCAAAGCAACACCAGGGCAGAGGCCCTTGGTCTCACCAGAGCAAAACCTGGGCTGAAATAGCAGGTAACTAATTTCAAGCCAGGCTCCACAGGCGCCTCACAGGCAAAGTCTGGCCCTTCCAGATCACTGCTTCCATCTGGCTATTATTCCTTGGTCTTAGATACAGGCCAGATTTACAGGAAGACTTGGCCCTCAAAGTGTGCTCCATGTGCTAATATGAATGAACATCACTGGGAATGTTCATTAGAAGTGTGAAATCCCAGGCCTCATAGGCTGTATTTTAATGAGATTCTGGGTGATGATGGCACAGGAGAAGCCCTGCTTGAAGGGAAGAGAGTGCCAGTACAAAGTTTCACCCATCTGTGGAACATCAGCTCTAGGACTCCTTTGCCTGTCCCTCTTTGCTCAAGCCTTGTCTGGCCTGGATTGTCTTGGGCCAAAGCGTGTCAGCAGGCCCAACAACAAGCTGACACTCTAAAGTCCAGCTGTGGCAGTGGAAAGGAGCTAGGAAGCCCTGAATGTGTCCTGCGTTCTCACCAGGTTCATACAGCTGCCTGCCTCCGACGGCAGGGATGTGAACCCTGGGACCATAAATCAGTAGAGACAATCCCAAGTCAAACAATGCCGTGGAATGCTGGCTCTTCTGGATCCAGAACAATGTTAATGAGGTCGGGGTCATGGGTATGATTAGCTTCCTCTCTGTTCTGGCATAAACTCCAGGCCTCTGCCCTCCTGCTGCCTGCAAAGGCTGATGCACCCTCGGTCACTAAGAGGACTGAGGGCAATGACAAAGAGACTGAGCAGAACAGCACCAGTAAGTGACTCAAAGGACTGGAATAACTGAGGCGCCAAATGTCCTGAGGACACTGCACAGCCTGGAGGGCCGGCTTGTGTGAAGGTGACACCATCAGAGTTCAGAATTATCTGGACATCCTGGACACGCCTGAGAAAGCTGAAACTTCATGAGAAATGGGAAGTCCTGTGGTCACAATTTTAAACATCAAATATAAATCTACAGATACACAAGCCAGAGCAAATTTAACTTCACGAAAAGCTTTCTTAAAAAATAATTTGCCAGGCATGATGGCTCACGCCTATGATCCCAGCCCTCAGGAGGCAGAGGCAGGACGATTGCTGAGTTTGAGGCTTGCCTAGGCTACATAGGGAGCTCAGGGCCAGCCTGAACTACAAAGCGAGACCCTGTCTCAAGAATAATCATCATCTTAAAACACAAAGGATTTTTATTTTTGACCAAGGTGCTGCTAAGAAAGCCAGCATACCCTTAGAGCCCACAGGTCTACTTTCTAGACCAAGAAAAGCAGCAGGGCTGATCAGACTATTCTAAAACAGCCTCAGCTGTCTGGCCACACAGGTGCAGACACACCATGTCCCCCTTTCCAGCACCGCCACCGTTGGGATCCTATCCAGTGTGGGCTTTCACCAGCTACAGCACGTTTTGGCACTGGATTAGTTTATACATTCTACACATCAGCCATGAGCCTTTGGTGCTGCCCTTCCTTTACTAACAAGAGAACTAACCACAAGCTGGTGGCCAGGGGGAGCAAACACATGAACAGACCAGACAAACTAAGCACATTCACTTAACAAAGCAAAAAGATTCAGATCAAAAATGACTTGCAGTCCCAGTCCTAGCCAGCATACCATGCTCCCTACTACAGCACGCATCCATGCAGAGTCAGTAATTAGGTCAGTAAATTATGAGCTTCCACTACAGTGGAACCCTGAAAAGGCTGCTCTAAAAATGAGCAAATGAAAGAGTAAGTATCGGTTTAGACATACCTCTCCACATACAATCATCTTCTAGGAATGGACTGTTGGCCATTTAAATAAAAAGGATGTGATTTTAGCTTATTTTTAAGGTGGTGAGTCATGTTTGTTAAGTGTACATTTAATAAACACATGGTAGTCATTTATACATTCTGCTTTCTGGTAGGTTGTAATTCCCAAACTATCTAGCCTATCATTTTTCATTTCAGAAAATCTGACCTCTGTGAGAGAAAGTTAATTTTTAAGAAGATATTTTGTCCTTAATAAATGTGTGCCATGTACCACTTAAAGATTAAATGATGCTAGTCTCAATTGCAGTCAGAGCCTTCCTTAAACAATTGGCTAAATGCCTCAAAACTGGAAAACAACATGGAAAACTCAGCCCAACTGCAGTGTACCCAGGGGAAAGGAAGCTTGAACTCCAGGTGCCCCTGACAACACAGCTCGGTGTGGAAGAAAGAAAATACTGAACAATAGAATTGGTAGAGGAAAAGGAGCCCCTCTTAATTTTCCGGTTATGTGGGAAGGTCTTTGCTGAAGAGATATTTAAGATCTCACTGATGGTCAAGTTCTACTGAACACTGGAACAATTAAAAAGGAAAAAACTAGTGTGCCAATATTGTACCTAATTCAATACATCTTTTCAATTCAACAGAAACAACTCTCAAAGGACACTATGATGTTTACCTCCACTCTAAGAAGTATACTTTTCCCTAGTTTAGAGGAAGTTGTCCTATTCTTGCTTTGGGTCACAGCACCCACTTCCTTACTGCATTCCTGCAGCTTCCAGTATTTGCATCTAAGTTTATAATGAGTAAGGATTTCAATTCTATTTAGTGATATACATCACAGATGCAAGAAAGCAGATGTGCTGTGACCAAAATCATTCCATTTTATACAAAAAAAAGCAACCACAAACTTTTTTTCTGATTTTAAAAGTTACACAGTATTTACAGCAAACATAAGACATTGAAAAATAAAGAAAAGGGCCAGGGATTTAGTTCAGTGGCACTGAACCTGCTTGGCAAGCCCAAGGTCCTGAGTTCAATCTCTGGTACCAACAACATTCACACAAAATGTACTCACCATAACCCCAAAATCCAAGAGACCCAGTTAAAACTTTAGCCCATGCCCTCCAACCCACTAAGTAGGCAAGGATGAGTGTCAATACTGACACAGACTTAAAAGGATTAATGCTCCCCACTAAACTTACCCTCAATCTACTACCATAACAGAAATGGTGGCTGTGCACAATTCAAGGAGCATTCACCAAGTTCTACTAGACACACTTTCAATTATTCCACAATCGAATGAAATGCAAATTAAAAGCAACAGCCCAAACAATCTCAAAAAGGAGTTAATAAGCCCCATCACTGAGAGCAATAAAAACTTAGTTCCCCTAGTACAGAGACACTAAGGGAGCCCAGGCCATCCTCTGGAGTATGGAAGTCCATGCTGAGAAAAATGGGTGTGCAGAGCAGGGGGAGATGAGGACCTGAGAATTCAAATATGGAGCTGCTGCCCATGAGGAATGCTTTCAGAATCAGAGACCTGACCCATGAACAAAGAGTGCTTACAAAGTGCTCTAACACTCAACTATGTACATCATCCTGGGCTACAAATCTTCAACATAGCATCCTTGTGCAGCCAAAAGCCAGACAACCTAGCTACACCTTGTTGAATCTTGCCTTATAAAGATGGCATGAAGAAAGAACTGCCACTACTGCCTGTCAGCTCAGCAATGTTTAATACTGTTCTTTATGAACACCTGAAATACTCAAAGTTCTTCATTCTAATGCCTATTATTTAGAGACCATGTGGTATCTATTATTTTAGAAATAATGAGATGAGTTTTAAGTTTTGTTAAACCTGAAAAGTTCATCCCCAAATAAAGTCTTAAATTGATCAGAAATCTTTGTAAAATAATGTCCACAGATACCACCTATCAATAAAATATAGTATTGACTCAAACCAAACCCACCTATAGGAGGAAAAGTCAAAATACAACCAGGTTCTCTTAATGTTCTAAACCTCAAAGTCCAAAGTGAATGTTCATCTTTTCCTAGCTGATGCATTAAGGTTAAACTAAGAAAATATGCAGGTAACACACCTCTTTAGCTGTATTCACACCAAGTCACTTATATCCTTACCAAGTGAGAGAAGCAAGATACGGATGTTAGTCTGCTCAGAATGCTACATAACAAAAGACTGACATCTGTGGCTTCAACAGACATATTTATCTCTCACAGTCAGTAGGGCTGAGAAGTCCACATCTGGTGCTTACAGATTTGATTCCTGCCTAAGGGCCTACCCTCCTGGCTTACAGACAACGTCTTTTTACTGTGCTCACATATAATGAGGGGAAAGCAAGCCCCAACCTCTCCTCCCTTTCTCATATGAATGCTAATCCCATTTCACAAGGAGTACCACCCTCAGGACCTCACCTCAATATAATCACCTCCCAAGGTACTACACCTCCCAACACCATAACATAAGGGGTTAGGGATTAAACCTATTAATTTGGTGGGACATAAACTTTCAGACCATAATACACAGGGGTGTGTGTGTGTGTGTGTATACTCAACTTTATCAGTTACATATCGTGGCTATCAAACATTCAGAACAGTTTTGTGCACCTCCCTTTAACTATCTCAGTCCAAAATAACAGAAGCAGATTCCATCAAGTCTGGAGAATAACATCCATATGGGCCTGGCCATTTGAGGCCAAGGTCAAGGGCTTGATTACCCCTGTTAGGCCTGTTGAAGGATGAAAGAGAAAATTTAAGTCACAAAGATACACATGACCCTCATCTCCAGAGGTTTTGGTAAACCTCCCCAGACTACACAAAAGAGGGAAGCCTTCCTGAAACCAGTTACTACTGCCCTGAAAAGAACTTTCACCCCTCTCTAGCTCCAACTTCTTCCTGCTTCTATATCCAACACTGAACTGAACATCTCTCATTAGAAGGCTCACAGTGCAGTTTTCATTTCAACTGAAATCATTACTTCTGGTCAACTCTCCCAACTGGCATTCCTACAACCACTTCTTTCAGGCAAGGCGTCATGATAGGTTCCAGATTTCCTGTCAGGAAAACAGACATATCCATATGAACAGCCAGGGCAGTCACCTCTCCAGACCTACATCAAGGAAATGCTCCCCAGCTCACCTTGTACCCCAGCTTCCTGTCACCCAGCTCACCTTAAGGCCACAGAGCTCTTCAAAAGCAGTGCGATCTCCACATTCACTTGTGAAAGCCACCTTCCCCACAGCACTCAAGGTGGACTTCAGATTGCTCAGCGCAGTGCCCAAGACTCTATACCCTCAGGAACTTCACCACTCAACCTTCACTTCCAAGCAGTTCCTATCAGTGGCCAACTGGCATCTTTTCAAACCTTCCAGACTCCAAACCAATGCATTACTCCTAAACTATGTAATATCATTTAATTTTAAGGAAAAAAATCTTGACAGTACCCGAGAAATGAACTATCCACTCTGTTTTCTCACCTTCTACAATGACAGAGACCAGCACTTCAGAGCCAGCCCAAACAATTCCCTTGTTTTAGAACCTAAAGATCAGATCCTACCTTTGATTCCTTCTTTGCCTCTCTAAGATGGACAGGTCTTACCCCTACACTGCTGTTTGTTTTCACCACCTGTACAACTATTTGTTTCACTGACTGGTGGGGTTCTCCTCAGCCATTTCTCAACATATGGATATATCTGTTTAGAAAATACAAAAACAGGCCCCCATCTTTATGGGGGAACTTTTGGACTCACCCAAACCACCCTCACCCTCCCTCACATCAGACTGCTCATGGACCAGAAGTGCACCCAGTATACCCAGGCAGACTCTTCTCAGTCCAAATGGGAATATTCAGGGTTTACACAGGCCCTCTGCATACTCGGCTTGTTTCTCCCACCAGAATTGTCCTCTGCAATAGCAGAGGCTTGCTTTTGACTTTTTGCTGGGCTGCCATTTCAAAACAGAGCCAGGTATCTGCTGAATGACAGGGAAAATGAAGAACGAACGAATGACCAAATAGAGAGGCACCTAAATTAGAAGGACCAAACCACAGCATAGTTCCCCTACTCACAAAATACTGCTATGCTACCAATGTGTTTTCTTCATCTTTCTCTACACATCACTAACCCCAAGCCCTACCTTAAAGTTGGTTTTTGGAGATTGGCTATTTACTTACTATTTGCACTTTCCTGAGGATACTAAGTATTGAATCAAACACTGATTTCAGCATTCTGAAGAAAGGCACTTAACATGTCCCCTACCTACTATAGTTGTTTATCTTTCTTTCTCAAATAAAACTTGAATATTTATTTGGTAGGACCTGGGATTTGAGACGCTGTCACTGTAAGGGGCAGTCAGGTCTGGAATTGTGAGCCACATCTATCCTCTCAGACCCACACTTGAGCTGTGCGATAGCCTTCCTGGAAATGGTGGAAAAGGCCAAAGCAACTGAAAGGACACAGCCTGCAAGTTCTAGAAGATCATGTATGTATGGGTGTGGACTGGCATGGGCATGGGTGCAGCCTCAACTCATTCACTCATCAAACATCTTTTCCCACTTTTTCCTAGACATCAGAACTACTCATAATCATCTTATTTTCTGAGCATTTATCCAGTGCAAGGAACCATTCTAAGTCTTCTACAAAATCAAGGTGATTGACTTCAACTATACAGATACAGAAAGGAAAGCTACAAGCCATGTTTAGCCCAAGGTTCAAGCAGTAAGTGGTACACATGAGAACTCAACAGACTGAAATTGAATCTCCAATGTTGTTGTTGTTGTTGTTGTTGTTGTTTTTAGATAGGGTCTCACTTTGTAGTTCAGGCTAGCCCTGAGCTCCCTGTGTAGCCCAGGCAAGCCTCGAACTCAGCAGTCCTCCTGCCTCTGCCTCCCCAGTGCTGGGAGGTGTAAACCACCACACCTGGCATTGTGGTATGTAGTACTGACTGCTGGTGGGCCTGAATCACCACCCGGTATTGTTGTATGTGGTTACTGGGGATTGAACCAGGGCCCTTGCACTTGCTAGGCAGGCACCTGACTCACTCAGTTAAATTTCCAGCCCTAAGTCTACAATTTTGCAGTAGAGAAATTCTTAAGCTCCATATGTGTTCATGAGGGACATCTATACTTATATGCAGTTTTCAGTATACCATCATCTCTTACTTTGGATTTTTCATTCCTTCCCGATCCTATATTGCACAACCTATCTAATCCAAACCCACACATGGCTGTTCTCAGCAGATGCCACTGAATCACAACATATCTCCATGGGTAAAAGCAGGGAACACCACTTTTTCCAGAAGCTAAATCTTCGCTCTCACCCACAAGGATCCTTCTTTCTGCATATAGACAAATCACCAGCTCACATACTATGACTCATTGCATCACAGAGGTTCTTTTGCAGAGTAATTGGTCTTCCTAATTGGACTATCTGAAGACAAATGGGTCCCCTGCCCACTCTCCTCTCCAACTAACAATTCCATCTTCAAACACAAACCATGCTCCCTGGTCTATGCTACTAAGCGGAAAACACTATTATAAGATAATGTTTTATTTGGTACTACTTCAAACCCTTCAAGTACTATTTCATCAGAATCATTTTTTTTCATAATCAGATTTTGAACACAGACTAATAAAGCCCATCAGTCTGACAGAGGAAAGGAAAAAGTAATCTTGGATTTTTTTTTCTTACTCGTCATTAAAACATTCTTCCCACTAACAGGTGTTCTCTGTCTCTTAAATTTCAAGAGTAACTTTTATTAAGAATTAATAAAGAATCAATATCAAGAAGAGCCAAAGAAATTAGCCTCTGATTTTTTTCAAAAAGGGCAGGGTGGACTCGGTGAGGCAGGACCAGCGTGTGCAGGTCGCAGACTCCACACACTGTACTTTCCACGAGGGTCACCGTCACCCACACGCAGGCACAGGGGCACAGCCCAGAGGACGGGAAGCACGGGAAGCCGCCGGGAGGGAGAGGGGCCGGGCAGGGGATGGGTTTGCTTCAGGCTCCTGTGGTCTCCCCAAAGCTGTTCGCTTTCGGACTTCACAGAACTGCTGACCTCTTGCAGTCAGAGAAATTCAACTGGACTGAGAAAAATGCTGCTGCTTTGCTCTCAGTTCAAAGAACCCCGAGCCGCTGAATAGAAGGAAAAAGAGCCAAACCCACCCAGGATCCAGCGCACTCCGCCAGGCCCCTCGCCCTCCCAGACCGGGTCTCCACTCGCGGCCGCCTCCTCTCGCCTGCAAGAGCGCAGCCGGCTCGGACGCAGTGGCGCCGGCGGGGACGCGGGCTGGACCGCTCAGCCGCCCGGACCGGGCTCGGCTCCCTCCACGCGGTCCCAACCACTCCTTCGCCTCCCGATCGCAGCGCCCTCCTCGCAGCCCGCAGCCCGCGCGCCCTCGCCTCACCCGGCCGTCCGGTCCCGTCCCGTCCCGTCCGGCGCTCAGCTGCCCGCTCGCCGCTCCCGCTCTCGCGCCGCCGGCGGCAGCCGGGAGGAGGAGGAGCTGCCGGGGGAGAGGCGGGCGGGAGGGGGAGGGGCGGCCGCCGGCCCGCGCCGCCCAGCGGCCGCCTGCTCTGGCCCAGGAGCCGGGAGGGAGGGCGGGGCCGGGCAGAGGTGCGGGCGCGCAGGGCGGATGGCAGGCTGGCCTTGGCAGAGGGTGTCCCCGAGACCCAGGCCCGCCTGCACGCGGGACACCGGCTCCGGGCTTGGGAATCGACCCTGGGAGAGTGGCCGCCACGCTGTCCATCCCAGGAGAGGAACTCAGTGCGGGAGTTGCCAAGAGCGTCCCTCGCTGGGGTACCAGGGACCCTGAAACCCTGCCCAGGACACAGATGCGTATGGCCTGCGGCCTGCAAAGGTCAGCAGGGGCCCCACCTCGCCACTCCGTGGGGGTATCGGCCAAGCCAAGGCCTCTATCCTTTTCCTGTCCAACCTGCTCTGTCAGCCTTAACGTGCTGCCCAGGACACTTTTGTGCACCAGTCGCAGGGATCAAGACCACCAGTCTGAGGCGCCTCTTCTCCAGGCCAGTAGCATCCCTCACTTTCATGCTCGTCGAGGTGCCTTCACTTTCTTGGCACTATCAGGGGCTCGGTGGCTTCATGACCTTTCCCCGTATTACCTGCTGTGCTCTTGCTTCTCTTGCAGGCCTGTGCGCATGCGGGCAGGTAAATGGCTCTAGAACACGACTCCGACAGGTCGCGGCCTACTCTGGAAGCTGAGACATTTGCCCAAAAACAAAACAAAAACCCTCCTGGTTCCTTCAAGTTTCTAACATCCAGCAACTTGTTCAGCCCATCGTACCTGCACCTCAGAGCCCCGCATTCTGTGTGGGTGGGAATCCTCCCCTGCCCTTGGAAGCCTCATGCCTGCATCCATGTGAGAGTGGCTGGTACTCTTCCCAGAACATCTCCCGCAGCCAAATCCTACTTGTCTTCGTTGAAAAATGAAGTTTGCCATACATCCTTTTATAGTAGAAATGCAGTATGTAGTCTTCCCATGCTGGGAAATCACACTGTAGAATTAAGAGGACTTGTGGGGAAAACAGGAATAAATGACTCAAAGCTGTGTAACATTGCAACCAGAGCACTAACATAAACAGCAACCATCCCCAAAAACAGACTAGCAGAGTTTATGAGCCATGTTAAATTCCTCGTAAATATTACAATAAATATAAATATAGGGCTTTGCCTTTATAAAAAAAATGAAGGTTAACTGGTAAGAGATTGCAAGGAGAGTTTGATACTGCTGAGTTGAGAAGACAAGCACTAAATAAAAGGAGAACCCCTTGTCCTGCCCCTTGGTCC
Organism: Thryonomys swinderianus; assembly: GCA_004025085.1. Lineage (NCBI taxonomy): Eukaryota > Metazoa > Chordata > Mammalia > Rodentia > Thryonomyidae > Thryonomys > Thryonomys swinderianus. The sequence goes on from PVIC010013116.1 coordinate 23,421, forward strand.
CATAAACCCTTCCAAGTTAGAGCTCATGACCAAATTGATCTCACAGAGAAAGTAGGGGGCCGGGCACCAGGCTCAGCACCACATGTTCTACACAACTCAACACATTCTGCAGTTTTGCAGCTGCTGCGAGTTGGTAGTGCAAAGTACGGCAGTGCTAGGGACACACATATTAGCTGACATAACGACTCCCATTTTATTAGCGTCTTTTCTCTACTACCTAGTACCAGATATGGATGAGATCATTTGTGTTTCGCATACTGTCGTTACAGAAATGAGAGCAAAATACCCTCGATGCACTGCTTAGAGAGGATCACGCTGCATTCCACACATCCACTGAGCACATTAAAAGTACAAAAGGTGCCAGGGGGTGCTCGCTTCGGCAGCACATATACTAAAAGGTGCCAGGGGCAGGCATACACTGAGGGTGCCTCAGCAAGTGAAAAGAAATAGACATGTCTGTCTTCATGCCTTCAGCATCACTGCATCCTGTGCATTCTTTACTGGTAAAGTATGTTTCATATGTGTGTAGCTTGAATTGATTCCTTTTTAGATTGAGCCTTATGTCTTTGTAGCTAGTATTATGTCCAATAAATATCTTTTGGGACCTGTAAATTAAGATGTCTACATTCATTGAATACTTTGTGTTCCTACATTCACAGGAGAGTCGCCTAGAAAAAGTTTTTAAACATGTATTTTCACAGAACCATGTTTGTAGGTATTTGGGTTAAAAGCTAAAACTCAAATTTGGGCTCCCCAAATTTGGATCTGAAGAACAGATAATTACATTTAATAGGAAGCAGGCCACTGGGAGTGAGAAAGAGGGCAAGAAGAGGAGAAATGCTAGAAGATGCAATTCAAGAAGGTACCTAGTAAGATCTGTAGATTAGTAGTGCTGAAGAAAGATAGCGGAAGAACTCTGGAATCTTGTGGCTATTGCTTTTATCATGTGCTTCAGCCAGCTTTTCAAAAACACACTATCAGACATAAGTGGGGAGGAAATTAAAGGGTATTTGCAAAGTTGGGTCAAATGACAAGAAGGCTGTGAAAGAAAATGTCTATGAGCTACTTGGATAAGTCATAAGTAGACTTACAGCAGTGCCTGACTGAAGTGTATGCCCTGAACCAATGTGCCTGTGTGCACCGCTGTGCACCTCAGCCCATCAGCAGGTATTTTCACATATGAGTTCTTTGTATTCTAGTCTTCCTAAGAGTGAACCAGCTTGACATTTAAATAAAACCTACCCTTGTAACAGAAAAGTAGCTGATGTTTTATGATTGTCAGATACTGAATACTGATTAACAAAATTGCCTATCCACCAGTATACACATATACACACACATATGCACACATTTACACCATGAGTAGTTTACATTTCCAAAATGTGTATGGTTGTAAAATTTCAATGCTAAACACAGATTTGAAAATCAAAACTCTGAAGATCACATCTAAAAAGTTAGATTTAAATCTAGAATCTCTCCAAAGAAACTAGAATTATAGATCACCAAAAAGGCCCATGAAAAGTCAGACTGAAAAACATTCATTCTGATTCTCTTGATCCATAGTTGTAATCATACAAATAAGCCATCTGAAATGCTAAGACTCTATTATTTTCTTCTACAAACAAGAGTTGAGAAAAGGCAGTTCTAAGAATGAAGACTTTAAAAAGGTATACTAAATAAATCAGTACTCTGATCTGTGAGACAGATGTCACCTTGCAGTGGTCACAAAAATAGCGTGGACAAAATTACCAAGAAACTTAAATATATCACATCTAGTTTCTGCTTCCAAAGCAGTTTTTAAGTCAAAGCTAAAAAGTGAAAACTGCAAATACAAGAGAAATCTTCCTACTTTTCTGGAACCCCAATCCCATTTATGTTTGTCTACTGAATGAGTTGAACAAAAACATCTCCAAATGAGAAAAAATATCTCAAGTATAAATGGGCATGTGCGGTATTCCAGCATCACAGCTCAAGGAGGGAAATAGCAAGTCAGACCCAAATAGACACGACACCTCAGAAGGAAAATACCAATTTGTAGAAGACCCCTCTTTCCCTCGTGGAATGTTAGGGACACTGTCACATTCCTACAAAGCCAAAAGGAAACATGGTCCTCAAAATAGTCCCTGTGGCTGTCATAAAATATAGAAATGCACAGAACTTGGGGCATTTGTACTCTTCTTATAAAAACCAAAGACTCTTCCTGACAGTCTCTACCTCCTGGGCTTTCTTCCTGCTATACATGAAGTAGTAGTTTTAATTTGCCCACTTACTCTTCCTTAAAAACAAAACAAAACAACAAAAAAAAACAACTAGTCAGTGTTCCTGCCCCCAATTTCAAAACTAGATTCCCTGTGACTGGTAAAACTCAGCCTAAGGTGCTGTTCATTTCCTCCTATTATGTCACCACTACCATACACAGATCCATCTGGCCCTCACCCAACTGACCTTACCCTTGAAATGAGGTGGAAATTTCCATAGGGTGAGAATTTTTTACTGGAATATTGCTTTGTAAATTGCATGATAACTCTGATACACATCCTTAGCTCCTTGAAAAAGTAAATGGCAAAGTCAACGAACCAAATTTTTATTCACGCTGAATCTTTACCTGCAAACATTTTTCAGGAGAGGTACAAAATATAAAGAAATCAGGAGTTACTGTTTTACAATATTCATAAGAAGCATAAAACCCTCCACAACAAAACATGCATTAGCCCTCTGTAACAATGCTATGTATCTTGTCAGTGACTGCAGTTTCAAGAACTTTATTTTTGCATTTATGAGTTACATGTTGCTTTCAGAGCCTCCAAGAGGTCATGGTTTCATTCTTACTGTAGCACCTACAGGAAATTTGGGAAATACTTAGCAGGATTCAACAGCAATGCTAGAATGAGAAAACTACTACTAATTTTTGCATAGTGAAGAGGATGATTAACCTTAATTTGGTGCATACTAAAGCACTTCATATCCATTCTGAAAATCTTCCCTGCAAAGAACTTTTTTTCTTTTACTCTTTCCCTGGAAACAAGAAACATACAAATGTATTATCTGCTCTTCAATTTAGACACGGTTTAAGTATTTTCTTCAGAGGCTCATGTGTTGGGAGTTTGGTCCCCAAGGTGGTGACATGGGAGGAGATGGAACTTTGAAGAGATGGGACCTAGAATGAAGTTATCTAGTCACTGGAGGGACTGGTCTCAGAGGGGTTTTTTTTTTTAAGACAGGGTCTTGCTTTGTAGTTCAGGCTGGCCCTGAGCTATGTAGCCCAGGCAAGCCTCGAACTCAGCAATCCTCCTGTCTCTGCCTCCCGAGTGCTGGGATGACAGGCGTGAGCCACCACACCTGGCACTGTGGTATGTGGTGCTGATTGCTGGTTGTTGGTGGCCATGAGTTGCCACGCCCAGCATTGTATATGGTTACCAGGATCAAACTCAGGACCTTGCGCTTGCGAGGCAGGCACCGGAACCACTGAGCTAAATCTCCGGCCCCGGTCTCAGAGTTCTTGTAGTTGTCCTTAGAGCTTGGTTAGATCTCAAGTTAGGATCATTAACCACCTAACTCCATCTAAATCATAGACCTAAGGTTGTTTCCCCCCACATTCTCTAGCCTTCTATCTCACTATGTGGTTTTCTTTCTCACACACAATCCACTATAATGACATTTGTCAGGTGATTCAATCAAGAGCTGGGCTGAAGTCACACTGTGCTCTTCAATTTCCAAAGTCATGATCTCAATTTCTTTATAAAGTACCTAGCCTCTGCTATTGTGTTATGACAACAGAAAATGAACTAATACATCTGTAAAACTCTGTTATTCCCCTGCTAGGAATATACTTGACAGAATTTAAAGAATCTTTTTGTAAAGACATATGTGCACCCATATTCATAGCAGCTCAGTTTGTGATAGTTAAATCTCAGAAACAACCCAAATGCCCATCAACTGGAGACTGGATAAAGGTGTGTTTTTTTAATAAAATGGAGTATTATTCTGCCTAAAGAATGACAAGTTTGAGTCATTTATATGCAAATAGATAAATCTTGAGAACACAATAAGTGAAATAAATAGGTCACAAATATGTAAATATCATATCTTTTCTCTGGTATAAGAACATGCTAGATGTAAATAAGTTCTAAAATGTATGATAGATTTTGTGAAATAGGAAATATTCAAAGGAAAAGTGGTAGGAGAAAGTAATGAGGGGAAGGAATAAATATGATTTAAAAAGAAAAAGAAGTGTATGTGTATCAGGGGTGGAGGGTTGTAGGGTGGGTTGAAAATGAGAATTAACTTGTGTCATATACTGGTACAAATTCCCTAATATTGAGTGTGATTGTGAGCTGTATATAAAATGTACCAATAAAGAATTCAATTAAAAAGCCAAAAAAAAAAACATTTGCTGGTTTCATTTAATACTAGAGTTAGAAGATAAATTTTTTTCTACCAATAAGTAAAAAAATGAATTGCTGATTACTGTATGGATTCATTCTGCCTGTGTCCAAGGGGACCCGGTGCCCTCATTTGAAATAATGGAAAAAGTATGAGATTTTTGGCCTTTTCAGGGTTCTCTATTACAACAGGCAAGCATTAAATTTAGCTCCAAGTTTAACAGGGCAAAACTGACATACAATTAATAATACAATTCTTGGGTCAGAAATTTAGCTCAGTGGTTCCGGCACCTGGCTTGCAGGTATAAGGTCCCTGGTTTGATCCCCAGTAACCATATACAACAATACTGGGCATAGTGACTCACCCGCCAGCAATCAGTACCACATACCACAATGCTAGGCATGGTCATTCAACTCCTATAATCCCAGCACCTGGGAGGCAGAGGCAGGAGGATTGCTGAGTTTGAGGCTTGCCTGGGCTCCATAGTGAGCTCAGGGCCAGCCTGAACTACAAAGTGAGACTCTATCTCAAAAAAATATATATAATAAATAATAATAATACAGTTCTCGTGGTCTGCTAAAAAAATCATAGTTGTTCGAGTCAGTGACTTTCTGCTGGCACTAACTTCTAAGAGGAATTGAATCATGGGAATATTTGCGTGACATCGGACAGTCTCAACATGTACATACAGAATCTTCAAGGAAAAGTTACAGACAACAACAGAAGCAGTGAGAACAGAAGCTAAACAGGGCCAGCAGAAGAGTTGCGTCTAGACTCGATTATCTAAATTTCTACCCAGCTCCGGGACTCCGGGCCTCCCTCTGTGCCCTCCATTAAAGAATAATAATGAGCTGTGTATGACAAAATTATGCAAAAATAATCCCATTTCTTCACTGACTTTGCAAATCTTTCTCATTTTTAAATCTTCTACTACTTCATATGGAACTCATTCAACAACTGTGGCTTATAATCATGTCAGAAACCCCCGGGAACATTTTAGATAAAAACAAAAGAGGTCAATCCATACAGTGAAGTTTAGCTCTAGTTTTTCTTCCAACAGAAGAGTAGTGCTATGTTAATCATACAAAATAATGTCCAATCACTTTTCAGGTCATGTAAATGCAAATAACATACTATAAAGTTAAGATGAACTATAAAACTAGTCAAAGGTACACCATCAAGAAAGCATATTGTTGAAGTATTTTCTTTAAATATTTTATGCAGTTTTGTTCCTAGACAATTGTTTCAAAATAGTTACAAATGGTTCTTTAATTTCTAGAGTCATGAAGAGAATGTTTATGTTCATGAATTCAAGTCTTCTCTGCTTCATTCTGATACTTTTTATAGAAGTTTAGGTTTTCTAGATGTATGCAAAGAAATGTCCTTGATAGGAAATGATCATGGGTTTTAGAATCTTAGAACTGTACAAATCCTTTCAGGGATTGAACTTAGACCCTCATGCTTTCAAGGTAGGCATAGTACCACTTGAGCTAAATCCCCAGCTCTAAATCTATACAAATTTCCTCCACCAATTGTAAAATGATTTAGATTAAAATTAGTTCATCTTTCCAAACATTTGTTTCTTCATCTTTAACTGAGCATAATTATTACCTTACCATGGGATTACTCTATTACATTATCATTACAATATATGCAAAAGCATCTACCACAAAGCCTAACATAAAATAGATGCCAAATGGACATGTTTGGGGCTGACAGTGTAGCTTAGTAAGTAGTACAGTGCTTGTCTAACATCTGTGGGGCCATGAATTCAATCATCAGCATCCCATCCAAAAAAAGACATATTTGTCCCTCCTGCTTGATACCCATACTTTTGTGCAAAGAAGTATTCTCCCATTTCAAGGAGATCATCCTCCCCAATAATTTGTCAGTTATTTAGCTTTTCTATCTATACACTAATGTTCATAGCAACACCATCCCCAGTAATCCCAAAGAAGAACCACCCAAATGTCCAACAATAAATGAACAAGTAAATTAAGACATCATAATGGAATAGAACTCACCATTATCAAGGAAAGGAGTTTTGAAACATACTGCAATGTGACTGAACTTTGAAAACATACCAAGAGAAAGAAACCAGACAGAGTATGTATTATGATCTGGGTGTGGTGGTGCATGCCCACAATCCCAGCACTTGGGAGGCTGAGGCAGAAAGATCATGAGGAGTTCAAGGCCAGCCTGGGCTACACAGTGGAGTGACTTCAAGGCCAGTGTGAACTGTATAGCAAAGCCTTGTGTTAAATAACAAAAAAGGAAAAGAAATGATAAATAAGGATATACAGATTAATAAAATAGAACTATAACCAGAATATATATAAGGAATAATTATAAGTCAAACATTTTTAAATGAGGAAAGAATATGAATATATAGAAATGGCCTATAAGCACATGAGAAGATACTCAACATCATTAGTGGTCTGGCAAGTATAAAACCCAAACCACAGAGATAACACACTAGCAACATTAGAATGGTAAGCACAAAAACTGATAATAACAAGAGTTGGTAAAGACATAGAAAATTGGAACCCTAATACTGTGTTGGTTGGGCTGCAAATGATGCACCCACTCTTGAGAAACAATCTGACAATTCCTCAGAAGTTGAAACTGAAATATGAGACAGAATCAAAACACAGGTAAAGGAAACATTTACTGTATTTTTATCACACTTCATACTATATTACCCAGAAATTTCTCTCCTAGGTATATATCCAAGAAAAAGAAAACATCTCCACACAGAAAATCTACACACTAATGTTCATAGCACCATCGACAGTAATCCCAAAGAAGCAACAACCCAAATGTCCATCAACAATAAATGAACAAATAAAGTAAGACATCCTAATGGAATAGGATTCACCATCATAAAGGAAAGGAGTTCTGAAACATACTGCAATGTGATTGAACTTTGAAAACATACCAAGAGAAAGAAGCCAGACATAGAAGAGTATCTATTATGATTCCATTTCTATAAAATGTGCAGAACAGACAAGCTTACAAAGAGAAAGTACATAGTGGTTGCCTACAGCTGGGGTGGGACTTCAAGGGTAGGAGGATGAGAAGTGATTGCTAGTAGTGCAGATTTCATTGAGGGCAATAAAAATGTTCTACAGTTAGAGCGCAGTGATGGTTACACATTTCTGTGAATATATTAAAAACCTCTGAAGTATACACATCAAATGGGTGCATTTTATGGCACATGCAATGTATCTTCATTTCTTTTTAAAGAAAGAAATTAAGAAAGAAAAGAAAAGCCACCAGGAACAACCTTGGTAAGCCTTTGCTAGTCACTTACTGTGTGTGAAGTGTGTGTGTGTGACTCTATGGCCTCCATTCTCGAGTAGTTTAAAACCTAAGGTATGTTTGCTAGTACCCAAAAATAAAAAATAAAACCTAGGGTGTGGATGTGTTTCACTGAAGGTCGACGTGTATTTTGATGGATAGTGGGGCCAGACATATCAGTAACTCTAATACATAACATTCACTTAACACACAATGTTGAGCAGTGTGTAACACCTGGGGTGGAGGGCGGCGAGGGTCCTTTAGAGGCACCCAACCTGCTGAAGAAAGAAGATCTAGGCAAAAGCTCCATGTTGAAGGGCAGCTGCCAGGGTGCCCATCCGCACCTGAAACAGGTGGTAGGAAAGGAATGGTGTTAAGGAAGGTTTTCAGGGGGCTGAGACATTATTTGGGGTAAGTGTTAACAAGGCTCAAAGAAACCAGACTTCACACACAAAGCCCTGGAGTCAGAGAGCCTGCAGCTAAAGAACACAGGGGAAGAAAAAGGAGAGGTAAGGAGTGATTCATTTAGGGTGTGGGGGAGTAGGCACTATTGGGTCCACCAAGAAATCTTGTCAGTGGAAGAAGTTTCAACTGAGGGCCCTGGGGAGCCATAAAGGGTTTCAAATCCCAGAAATGCCATGATCTTATTTGGAAAGATTGCTCTGGCTTCCACCTAAGGAGACAGATTGGATTAGGACGGTGGGGTTGGAGCACAGATGGGGCGATGGGGGGGGGGGGTGTCAGTGTGCAAGAATGATGCCAAGGATTCTGTCCAGGTTTTCAGGCCAGATGAAGAGTGGCAGGATGTGCCAGCCTCAGGGACAGCAAAAAATAGATAATGGCCTGATTCCTATGGGGGCAGTGAATGTCACCTGCTCTCTCTCATGAATGGAAAGGGGTGCACAAAGGTGGAGCTTCCCTCTTGGAAGTGTAGGTATCTAATCCTCCCCTTTGCTGCCAGACTGTGGAGTCAGATCCAATGACTGTATGCTTTGCGTTGTGCCCATGCCAAGGGCTTTAGTCACAAGACACCAAATACTGTCTCAGAAACTCAAACTGTGCCAACATGATAAATATTACTGACTGCTTTTCAGTGCAGTGGAAAAAGGCAGCTATGTAACAGGCTGGGGAAAGATTCTCCCAGGGGACATCATGAGCCTAGAGGCCGAAAGGAACTTTTCTGAAGTTTCTTCAGGTTGAGTGTTAAGTATCACTGTCGCTATTACAGAGGTGCCATTGGTATGGCATCACCTCAGCAGCCAGTGCAAGAACAAAATAACTACAAAAAAGAAAGTATCACTTTTTTTTGAGTTATTCTTTTGGAGTTCTATAAACTGCTACTTTAGAAATGTTCATACCTTTGTCCAAAAAAAATCCCCTAAAATTCTAATGGAATTATTGATTCTCAAGTCCACCTAACATTTTAAGGTAATGCTTGATGCATCTATTGAATGCTGATGGGATCAAAATTTTAAAAATAATCAATAAACATCCTAAAAATAAAGTTACATCAGACACCATCTTTGTCTCCTAATGTGGGATTCTGTGCCAGCAAAGTTCCCTTAGAAACCTGAACTTTCTCTGACCTGATAGAAAGTAGCCACTTCAGCATAGGATGAAAAACAATGATAGGTTTGTTCAAAAATAAACAATTGTTCAAAATGCATTTTAACCTCAGAGACCTCACAAGAAAAAGCAACTACCGTGTTTATTGATAACACAAGAGCAGCTCAGGAGAAACATTTCAAAACATAGAAAACAAACTGTTCAATCTTTCTGATTCTTTGTTTGACCCTGGCTGTGGGCCAGAAGCATAGCTTCCCTTTCTCCAGCCCAGTGCACTTCCCAAAGCTCATAATGATATTGTAAGCAGAGGAAACTGGCCAGTGCCTGGGGATAGCAGAGCCAGCATCCTGCTAACGTTCTAATGGGAGAGATGGCTCGTGTATTACTGTTCAAGGAATGGACTCATGAAACTTCTCAGAAAAATATATTCACTTCCTTCATTTCCCAGGAAAGGAAAACAAGGCCCTTCAAAAATATTTATGAATTGTATGAAGTCATACTTTCACTGTGTCTTCTAAACTCCAAATTTCACAAATCTTCACAGAAATTATTAGCAACAGTTTCACAGCATTTTACAAAGTATCAGTTGTGGCTCTGGTGGTGCCATTACCTTGGGCCACTTCAGCTGGTGACAGACAGAATCATACTATTTCTTAGCACACAGCTTATTGCCCAACTGCAGGGAGAACCTTAGAGACCATTTTTCTAATAAATCTAGCCAAACATTTTGTATGCCAATTTGATAATATGGAAGCACTTTCAAATGGCTCATTTCTAGGTTGAAGTTCATTTTATCTTTATCTTGAGGAAATGTGTCATGAAGCAGATCTGCTGCATGGAAAATTGCAGCAGAGATCAAGTATCCACTGACCAAAGTCTGTCAGTATCTCAGTGATCAAGTTGTAACAAAGGGTACTTAGGTCTGTAACTCATACTGTATGAAATGGTGAACTCAGAATGAGACAAAGAGCAGGGCGTGGTGGCTCAAACATGTAATCCCAGTACACGGGAGGCAGAGGCAAGAGGATCGCTGCAAGTTCGAGGCTAACCTGGGCTAGTGAGTTCAGGGCCAGCTTGACCTACAAAGTGAGACCATGCCCCAGAAAACAGCAAACAAAGACAAACCAAAAAAATGAAACAAAGACGCAAATGAAAAAGATAAAACTCTTAGGATAAAGCAAGTAAATCTCCATGATCTTGGATTTGGATTTTGTCATGGATTCTCAAATATGAAACAAAACCGTTAGAAACAAAAGACAGATCAATTGGATATCATAATTAAAAAGGTTTTTTTTTCCCAAATACACTTTTATGAAGTTTAAGAACACAATCATGGAATGATAGAAAATACTTGAAACTCACATATTTGATAAACATCTAGTACCTAGATCAAGAGTTCATATAGCTCAGTCAAAAAGATAAAAAATGGAGTATTTTTAAATGAACAAAGGATTTACACACATATTTCTTCAAATAAGATATACAAATGGTCAATAATTACATAAAGATTCTCAACATCATTAGTCACTAGGAAAATGTAAACCAAAACTGCAGTGAGATACCACTTCACACCTACTCAGTAACTATAAGTTTAAAAAAAAAAAAAAACAAATTTACAGGGCCGCAGATTTAGCTCTGTGGTTCCAGCACCTGCCTTGCAAGTGCAAGGCCCTGAGTTTGATCCTGGTAACCACATAGAATGCTGGGCGTGGTGACTCACGCCCACCAGCAATCAATACCACATACCACAGTGCTGGGCGTGATGGCTCACATTTGTAATCCCAGCACGCGGGAGGCAGAGACAGGAGGATTGTTGAGTTCATGGCAGCTTGCCTGGGCTACATAGTGAGCTCAGAGCCAGCCTGAACTACAAAGTGAAACCCTGTCTCAAAAAAAACAAAAACAAAACAAACAACAAAAAAAACCTTACATAGAAAAGTAACAAGTATGGATCAAAGAATAGAGAATTGCAACTCTGTGGCTCGTGGAAATTTAAAATATTTCAGTTGCTTGAGAAACTGTGCAGTATTTTCTCAAGGGAGTTAAACAGTTAAAATATGATGAGTCTATTCATTAAACATATACCCAAGAACACTGAAAATAAGTATTCAAACAAAAACTTGTACATGAGGGCCAGAGATCTAGCTCAGTGGTTCTGGCACCTGCCTAGCAAGCACAGGGTCCTGAGTTTGATCCCTGGTAACCACATACAACAGTATCAGGTGTGGTGACTCATGCCAACCAGCAATCAGTACCACATACCACAGTGCCAGGCATGGTGGATCATGCTAGTAATCCCAACAGTCAGGAGGCAGAGGCAGGAGGATCACCGAGTTCAAGGCTGACCTGGGCTAAATAGTGAGCTCAGGGCCAGCCTGAACTACAAAGTGAGACCCTGTCTTAGAAAACAAAGAAAAGAAAGAAAGAAAAGAAAAAGAATAGAAAGAAAGAAAGAAAGAAAGAAAGAAAGAAAGAAAGAAAGAAAGAAAGAAAGAAAGAAAGAAAGAGAGAGAGAGAGAGAGAAAGAGAGAGAGAGAGAGAGAGAGAGAGAGAGAGAGAAAGAAAGAAAGAAAGAAAGAACTTTTACATGAATTTAAGACAGTTTTGGCATTAGTCAATTTTAGAAATAAACCAAGATAAATGTGGCATATCGATACAATGGAATATTATTGCCATTTTGTTAACTGAAAGGACTTACTATAAATTTAATATTCCAGTAAAGTTAGTATTTGACACTTGGTTACAGGTAGCTCTTGAACTCATCACCATGTTTGAATCAGCTGTGAAGCATTCAAAAATATTTTTTTAAATTTTAATTGACATGTAATTGTACCTATTTATGGGATACAGTGTGACATTTCAATACATATTATGTGGAATGTTCAGATGAGGTAATTAGTATATTATCTGAAAAATCATCACTTTTCTGTATTGGGACCAAAATTCTCTCTCCTAGCTATTTTGAAATATCTAATCAATTACTTTCAATCATAGTTATCTTACTGTCCCTCTAGAATTTTTAGAAGTTATTCCTCCTATATGAAGCACTAAACCATAAATAATAAAGTACTGGGGCTGGACATTTAGCACAGTGGTCCAACACCTGCCTACCAAGTGCAAGGTCCCTGGTTTGAACCCTGGTCAACCACATACAACAATACTGGGGGTGGTGACACATACCCACCAGCAATCAGTACCACATACTACAGTGCCAGGCGTAGTGGCTCACACCTGTAATCCCAGCACTCGGGAGGCAGAGGCAGAAAGATTGATGAGTTTGAGGCTTGCCTTGGCTACATATGAGCTCAGGGCCAGCCTGAACAATAAAGCAATACCCTATCTCAAGAAAAACAACAACAACAAAAATGAAGTACTGTATCAGGCCCTGATATAAGACAGACACCAAAAAAATGATGCTACTTGAAAGAACCCAGCCACAAAAGGCCACAATTGTATGAGCTTTTTATGTAAGATGTCCAGAATAACGAAATTTAGAGAGACAGAAAGGACACTGGTGTTAGCAGGGGGTGGGGGAGGGGAAAATTAGTTTTTATTTGGGATGGTAAAAATATTCTGAAATTAGATAAAAATATTCTGAAACTAGATAGTAGTGATGGTTGCAACCCTGTGGATATATTGTTAGACAAAATTGTAAACATTAAAATAAAGTTTAAAGACTGAATTTTTATCACAAGCTTAAAATCATTTTAAAATCATTGGAAAAGTGACGTTTTGTTTTGTTTGAGACAGGGTCTCACTTTGTAGTTCAGGCTGGTCCTGAACTATGTAGCCCAGGCAAGCCTCGAACTCAACAGTCCTCCTGCCTCTGCCTCCTGAGTGCTGAGATTATAGGCATGAGCCACCATGCCTGGCACTGTGATATGTGGTGCTGATTACTGGTGAGCATGAGTTATCAAGGCCCAGTATTGTTGTATTGGGTTACCGGAGATAGAACTGGGGACCTTGTACTTGCCAGGTAGGCACTGGAACCACTGAGCTAAATAAATCTCTGGGCCAAAGTGGTGTATTTTTAAAAATCTTCTTGAGGCATAAAAGCAGCAAAAGAAAGTTGGATGCTCTCTGTTGAAGCTGTTGCAATTTTCTTTGAGTCATAAGAAAATACAGCCACATGCAGCTATATACTTGTAGCTGGACAAAGTAGAATTAATAGCTTTGCCAGATCTTTAGGAACAGCACCAAAACTCAACAAGTGATACTCTTAGAGGTTAGTTGCATATTCCAAACTGAAGCCTAATCAGTTGGCTTTTCTGTGATATCAGAAAGCACTGGCTCATTCTACAGAAGTACAAAAGTGCAAGGATAAGACTGCAAGATGGTGAAGCATTTTTCTTTGGGCACACGTAACAGTGCTGTAAAGCACATATAATAAAGTAATAACTATCATATGCAAATTTATTAGTTAATGATTAGCAGTGGTATTGTTCAACTTTTTTTTTTTTTTTTGAGACAGGGTCTGGCTTTGTAGTTCAGGCTGGCCCCCAGCTCACTATGTAGCCCAGGCAAGCCACCGCGAACTCAGTAATCCTCCTGTCTCTGCCTCCCGAGTGCTGGGACCACAGGCGTGAGCCACCACACCTGGCATTGTGGTATGTGGTATTGATTGCTGGTGGGCGTGAATCACCACACCCAGCCTTCTATGTGGTTACCGGGATCGAACTCAGGTCCTTGCACTGGCGAGGTAGGCGCCAGAACCACTGAGCTAAATCTCCGGCCCAGTATTGTTCAACTTTAAAGAGCAGTTTGTGCTGTGACAAGGATGGACATAGCTGTAGGTCACAGATACTAACCTTCCTTCCAGGTGCTTGACTAAAAATGTTAAATCCTGGGCCAGAGATTTAGCTCAGTGGTTCTGGCACCTACCTCACAAGTGCAAGGTCCTGCGTTCGATCCAGGTAACCACAAAGAATGCTGGGCGTGGTGACTCATGCCCACCAGCAATCAATACCACATACCACAGTGCCAGGCATGGCAGCTCATGCCTATAATCCCAGCATTCGGGAGGCAAAGGCAGGAGGACTGCTGAGTTTGAGGTTTGCCTGGGCTACATAGTGAGCTCAGGGCCAGCCTCAACTACGAAGTGAGACCCTGTCTCAAAAAAACAAAAAAATAAAACAAAACAAAACAAAACAAAATGTTAAATCCTCCTGGACATGGTGGTGTGCATCTGCAATCCAAGCATTTTGGAGGCTGAGACAGGACAAATGTGGATTTGAGGCTAGTCTGACTCACAATGGGAGTTTAAGGTCAACCAGTACTACAGGTTGAGACCTTATCTCAAAAAGAAAAAAAAAATCTTTATAAACTGTAATTGATTGATTGATTGATTGATTGATTGAGACGGGGTCTCGCTTTGTAGTTCAGGCTGGCCCTGAGCTCACTATGTAGCCCAGGCAAGGCTCAAACTCAGCAATCTTCCTGCCTCTGCCTCCCAAGTGCTGGGATTACAGGAATGAGCCATCACGCCCAGCACTGTGGTATGTGGTATTGATTGCTTGCTGGGTGTGAGTCACCACACCCAACACTGTATGTGGTTACTGGGGATCAAACTCAGGACCTTGTGCTTGCGAGGCAGGTGCCAGAACCACTGAGCTAACCCTCCAGTCCAACTGTAATTTATTTCACAATTTTATGCATCTTTTTAAAATCACTGAGATCATATGGTAGTTAGCATTATACATTTTTTTACTTCACAACATAACCTCAACATTTTAGTTTAGTAAAACTTCTCTCAGTTCCAGTTTTAAAACCTCTCCCTCTAGGCCTCTGCTAGTGACCAACCCAAAGTTCCCTTTCCACAATTTTCATGTATCCTAATATTTCAATAATTGTTTTTAAATACCTGTTTTCCATCACACCCCGTGTTGT
>PVIC010013117.1:0-38550 GCA_004025085.1 Thryonomys swinderianus
AAAAAAAAAAAAAAAAAAAAAAAAAGCTACTAAAACAGAGTATGGACCAAAATGTGGAATATAGAGCAAGAATTAGAGCTATTTAGGATAACATAATTGCTGTTTTCATTATGAAGAAACTTCTTATGATTTTTTACATCTTTTTAACAGGAAAAAACCTATTTTAGTTTTTTGTTTCTGAAACAGGGTCTTGCTTTGTAGTTCAGGCTGACCCTGAGCTCACTATGTAGCCCAGGTAAGCCTTGAACTCAGCATCCTCCTGCCTCTGCCTCCTGAATGCTGGGATACAGGCATGAGCCACTACTCCCGGCACTGAGAAAACCTATTTCAAATACACATATACAAGTAAGGATCACAAAAGATATAATATACTTCAATTTTATATCTGTAAGAATCATATTTGATTACCAAAATAACTGGAGTTGTTGATACACAATAATAAACCAAAAGGAAGTAAACACTATAGATCACCAAATCCTCGTTCTCTGATAGTCTTATGAGTGGCAAATAAAATATGCTTTTTTAAAAAAAGGAAATAACTCACTGAAAAATAGACAAAAGCTTCTGATCCCTAAGAAAATTTCATCTTTGAACTTCCAAGCCCATAAAATCTTGTCTCCATATAAATGCATTACTGAAATTATTTGAGACTGCAGTACCATGTAACTACTGAAAATTTTCTTAACTGAAGCTCGTGCTGCAGGAAAATTATAATGCTCCAGAGAAAATTTAATAAAGAACTGAATTAACAAAAGTAATGTCACTGATAGAGTAGAAAAATGTGGATTTCAAATTCAAGCTGTGCCCTCATTATCTGTGAATGTAGTCCTGTTACTTAAACTCTGTCCCACTTATCATTTGTAAAATCGAAATGAAACCACTCAAAATGTTTGTGTAGATTAATTGAAAAACCATCTATAAATCCTAATATGGTGCTTCATTCATATTAGAAAGCTAAAAAGTTAAAGATAAAACATTTTAAGCTTAAAAATCAGATAAGATTAATAAACAGCTAGAACAATGTTCAACAAGTAGGTAGTACTGGATAAACAGCAACATACAGACCAAAATAATTTTTACCATGACATTTCATTTCCTACACAGAAAGAATTCTAAGAGAGCTCCTCCCCAGTGCCTAGCACTTAACACACTGTGCTTACTTAATACACTGACGAAAGGAAGTGGGGCACATGACTGCAAAGATGGACTGAAGAATGAATGCCCTTTGCCACATCTAGGCCAAATAGCCCAAGAGAAGATTAAGGAATTGCTATGGTCTTAGTAGCCATAGCCTAAGCTATCTTTCTAAAGATAGCTTTAGCTGGCCCTTCCTGCAGACATGCTGGGTTTCTCACATCCTCTGCATAGGCAAATTCTATCAAATTGCTTCTCCACTTAAAACATATTCCTGGTTTCCTTTGCTTTTAGATTAAATCCAAACTCAACAGGCCCTACTAGCTTTTCTGTATAACTATGGCTATTTTCTTCCTCCCTCCACTGTCTGGCTGCTGTATTTGACTTTTTCCACTTCTTAAATACCATCAAGCTGTCTTTTGCCTCCATGTCTAAACCCATACAGTTTCTTCTGTTTCCAACCCTCATTTTATCCACTCATGGATCAGTCTGCTCTGGTGTGTACACATATATCAATACTTAGATACCTGATCCAATGTCTCTCATTCCAGAATCTTCTTAAAGAAGTGGTAATCCTCAACCGTGCCCGCCTTCAGAGTCAATCTGGAGACTTTTATGTGTTCCCACAGTTCTCTGTATTTGCTCTACTTTACCACTTCTTACATTGGAAGGCAATGTCTGGACCTTTCCACACAACTAGAATGTAAGCTCCAAGATGTTAATGATCTCAAGTTTTGTTCACCATCTCAGTGCCTAGAATAATACCTGACTAATAGTAGAAATCTCATAGATATTTGTTGAATAAAATGAATTTCATATCTAGGGCCAGGGATTTAGCTCAGTGTCTTGGTATCTGCCTGACAAGCATAAGGTGATAAATTTGATTCCCGGCATCAAAAAAAAAAAAAGGAATACTATTAACTTTCATATCTAGATTATATTAAGCACAAAAGATCTGGCTTTGTGTTGGCTACTATATCCTCAACAAAAAATCCACAGTACCTGGCACATAGTAGCTAGTCATTAAATAGCTATCAAATAATAATACTCCATTTGTTATGGATGCAAAACATCACATACATACTGATTTCACATACCTAACGAGAAAGGCATCATCTTTATTTCAGTAGTTTCATCTTTTATTACATTGTGTTCAACTTTTTGCCAATTTCACACTTAAATTATTCACTTTCAATTCTGAAACATTATCTACTATCAATGATATGAAATACCAGTTGTACCAATTTTTAATTTTAAAAAATTTACTTACATTTATCTTCATTGTCTAATTAATACTACTGTCATTATTGTTACAATATTGGGTAGAATAAGCCTACCAAGGGTCATGAAAACCCAAACAATAAGTATGAATATCTTGAACAGTTGGCTTTAAATCTTTCAACAGAAATATAAATAAGATACCTGAAATAAGTTAAATCCCCTTAGAACTGCCTGAAGTCACCTTTGAAAAGATGAATAATGCCAACAAGTGTATTCTCAGAATATTAGTATACAGTCTTGCAAAAAACTATATAAAACAAAAATACCTAACCCTCTTGTTTTCAGAAAAACATGTATACGATGTGTCGGGGTGGCATTAGAAACTCAATTAGCCATAAGGTTTTATCTTTTATTTTTATAATCCATAAACAGCACCCTAGAACCTGGAGTGAGTGGGTTGGTTGATTGGTTTTGTAAAGTTTTTGGTAGATATCTGACATTACATTTAAAGTTAATGTTTACTTCTCATGATTAGTTACACCAAGACTCATCAATCATTGACTCTTCCTGAACAATGAGGTTATAAGGGTTATTTAATTTTTATCTAGTTGCATAAACTGGCAACACTGAAAAAGATAGAACTCTTCTTATCAGAGCAGAACTAGCCAGTTGGAGTTTTTGCCAAATGATGAACAAATTCACATTAACGTTAAAGCTCATGTTTTTGTAGAAATTTGTCTTAGCATTAGTTAAGATCATAGGCCCACTGTATAGCAAATAGAACAGGAACCTAGGTAATTTTACTATGGTGTAATAGGTACTTCTGAAACTAATTTTAGTGAATTAACTTTTTAAGGATATTAGAGTCTCTCTTTGCTGCCCAGATTGGACCCAAACGTGGTTCAAGTGATTCTTATGCCTCAGCTTTCACAGTAGCTGGGACTACCAAACCTGGCAAGCTAATTTATTTTTAAACTGGCTACTTTCAGAAAGGATTTATATGTCCCAAAGCATAGTAAATATAATCCAGCAAGGTTTCTTTTTAAAAATACATGAGGCAAATGTGGCACAGGAGAAATACAGAGGGGCATCACAGGACTCCTCTTCTTACCTGTGTACTGCAACCCCCTGTACTCGCTTATTGCCCCAGGAGGTTTTAAATTGGGCCAGTAGTGGAAAAGCATTTGCACAGCTGGAGGTTTCACTTGTGAAGGCCCATAGGCAATCACATACAAAAGATCCTAAAGGAAACAGGAAGCATATTTTGACTTAGCATCATCAAATGAAATAAATCTTGCTCATTCAATATTACCAGAGCAGTGATAATTCCTATGCAGAGACTGAGGTGGGTAACTTCCCTGGAATCTCATCATACAGGCATGCTACACATAAAAACATTATTTTTTAGTATTTACTTGTTTGTCCTTCTTAACTGATTCCCCAAGAAGGAGTTTAAAAGCACACTGTTTTTTTATATCTCTAATGAGATTCACGTTAAAGAATGACCTCAGAATAGCATACACCAGCATGACAAACACTGTGTTAAAATATTTTTCTGATCATATTTCTTAACATGTAACATCTCTTATTAGAAGACAGATTCTCAAGCAATTTTTTCAAACTAAAAATACTTGCCACAATATAATTTCCTGATTCAAAAAGTAAGATACATTTAATCACTTTCTTTGTCAAGATAGTCCATTCCTTTTTTTAAGGGGGGATTGAACCCAGGGGCTCATACATTCCCAGCACTAAAGTAGCCTATTCTTCATTTCTGCTCTAAATAAAAAGTAAAAAGGATAGGCTCTGCTACAAAAAATAAAGACACTGATAAATTTGATCCAAATAGCAGCTGTAATGTAAAAACAATTTTACTATATTACATAAATTAGTGAGTATGGCTTAAATTTGACCCAAAACTTACTTTCCAAACTTCTTGTTTATATTTCATGAGGCATTCCAGTAACTGACAATGATACACTGTAAGGAAGAAAATGTGATTTGTATATGAAATGTAATACCATGCAAAACATCCTTTGAGATATAATTTACTTTAGTATGACTTTTCACTTTAATCATTACATTGGAAATTATTTACCCTCTTTTATTAACAATGTGGAAAGATCTTATTAGTCCTTGACTTTATCAAGCTTATTCAAGGACCATCCAGAAATATTTCATACATCTTATTTACAGAAGACATATTATGAAGTCTTCAGTAACCATACTTCAATACCATAATCTTATGGCAGCACAATCAAGAAATGTGTAGCAAAAGTAGCTAAATAGGACCATAGTACAAGCTTATATTTACTGAGTATTCCTTCTGCACTAAGCATTGTGCTGAGAGCTTGCTGCTAAAAGAAACTGAGACTTAATCCTCAATCTTGCTTAAGGCTGGACAGATAGCAAGTGACACACTGATGAGACAGGAATGGGAATCTTACCATTTGATCATCTGTTCCATTTTACAGAGGAACTTGTAGAGGCTACACAGGAACAAGCCCCCTTGATGTGCCTGTGTTCACTTGACAAAGAAAGACACTTTCATCCTAGGTAGATACCTGTTTGCTACCTTCCCTAATCCACCATCTGGCTCCATTGTGACCATGAAGTTGGCCACATCTTAGTTACCAGTGACCTCTATGCCACTCAGTTCAATAGAGGTTTTTCAGCCTGCATCTTACTTGATTTTTCAGCAACATTGAATTCTGCTGACCAGTGTCCTTTTTAAGGCTTCATAGCTTTCTGACCCCCATTATTTCACCTGTGGTGGACACTACAGTTGTTAATCAACTGCCATCAACTACCCCTTCTTCCTTGTCATCTGCCAACCCACACATTTTTCTCCTTGCAGCTAGGGTGCATATGAGACTTAGTTGTGGCCTGGAAGAGCTAAGGGAGAATCTGCTGGGGAATTTCTGAAACATATTCTCTCCCCTTTCCTCTCCTTTTCTCCTCACCCCTCTCCTTCTCTCTTGCTCTTTTTCTGATAAAAAAGAAACAGGCTTGCTCAGAGACTTTTCTCCAAGGACTCTGACTGGTTGTATGAGGATATAATACCCTCCACTGTACAAATATGTGGGGAAATCCAAGAGAAACACAAATATACTGCCCCAGCTTCCTAACATTGTGGAACTATTATTGTTTGAGAGAGAGAGAGAGAGAGAGAGAGAGAGAGAGAGAGAGAGAGAGAAGGTCTTGCTTTGTAGTTCAGGCTGGCTGTGAACTCCCTATGTAGCCCAGGCCCGCCTTGAACTCACAGCAATGAATTTTACTTCTTCAACAGTTCTGTCAGTCCTCTTTTCTCAATTTCAATTGCTTTTGACATGCTTGAACAAATGAGTGACTTCCTTCCTGTTCTGTCTATACCTGATTTGGCTCCTCTTCAATCCAGTCTCAGATGAAACCAGAGTAATGTAATGCACGGCCACCCGTTCAACGCCTTCAAGAGCTCCCTTAGTAAAAACACAGGACTCCCTAACGGAGTGCACATTCTCCTGTTTGCTCTCCAAGTTTCACATCACAGCAGGAAACCTTCACCCAAAGGGACACTGATCCTTCAGTCCTACCAACTTAATCTCCCTCCTGATACACGAAGTTCTTCTGCCTGAACCCCTATCACACTCCCAGGTTGTAGGCCTTCTTAGTGATACTCATTATTTAGTTCTTAGAACAAAAGTTGCTCTCTGTCTCTTTCTCTCTCTCTCCCTCTCCTGTTACTCTCTCTCTCTCTTTCTCTCTCTCTCTCTCTCTCTCTCTCTGGAAGCCCTTTCTGATCTCAGTAAAAGAAAATTTTCTCTCCTTCCTCTCCTTCTTTTCCTTCTTCTTTTTCTCCTTTTTTTTTTCTCCTTCTTCTTCTTGTTCTTCCTCTTCTTCTTTTTCCTTTTTCTTCTTCTTCCTTTCTTCTTAGACAGGGTTTCCTTTGGTAGTTCAAGCTTGAACTACTTCAACTCACTATGTAGCCCAAACTGGCCTCAGACCTATGCTGATCCTCCTGCCTCATCAGTCTCTGGTGTCCTGGATTATAAGCATGTACCACTGTGTCCAACACAAAATATTCTTTCATAGCAACACAAGATACCTTAAGCATTTGCTATGATTGAAACTTTACACTTGTTTGTATGATTATGTGATTGTTCTCCCCACTGTACAATATGATAGGTGGAGTCTGTTTTCTCGCCACAACATTCCATACTCAGTGGCTATTTACTAAAGAATCACCCTAGAAATGGAATCTTGGGCCAGAGATCTAGCTCAGTGGTCCTGGTGCCTATCTAGCAAGTGCAAGGTCCCCAGCTCGATCCCCAATAACCACATACAACAATACTGTGCATGGTGGCTCACGCCCACTGGCAATCAGTACCACATACCACAAATGCTGGGCTTGGTGGCTTAAACCTGTAATCCCAGCACTCGGGAGGCAGAGGCAGGAGGATTGCTTAGCTTGAGGCTTGCCTGGTCTACATAGCGAGCTCAGGGCCAGCCTGAACTACAAAGTGAGACCCTGTCTCAAAAAAAAAACAAAATGGAATCTTGCCCTAAAGCCATCATTGAGTGCTCAAATACAGATGTACTAGGACACTTTCTCATACATAGTATTTGCTACTCTACATGTGTCATGCTACATGAAACTTTTTCAGTGTTCCACCAACTGCTCCATGAACAGTCCTGAAATCCCATCCATTTAAACTGCTTCTCTCCCAGAATGCTCCACTTATTCTATCAAAATTCTGCCCATGTTTTCTTTGCTCAAGTGGCATAATTCTTTTCCTAATCATTTGATCTATGGAGTTCTCTCCTAATGAATTAGCACCATCTACAGTATTTAGGGGGTACTTTCTACATACTACTTTTGTTTTTAATTACTGATGTATGTGAATATGACTAGAAGTCCCAATTAAATACAATCTCTCACAGCAAGCACCATTTTTACATTCCTGTATTGTTTTCACCATACCAAGCACAAAGCCATGTACACAGAAGTCCCCTGAGCCAATACTATGCTCTGGCTTTAAAACACAATCAGCCATAAGAAATAAGCTGTCATTTCTTGCTTCTCCCAATAAAACATTTTTTAAAAGAATGCTGCCCTAGTACCTGATCCCTTAGTTCCCCTGGTGAACACTGTCTCACTTCTTAACTGTTTCCCACATTATAAAACTATTTTTGGTTCAGAAATAAAATTTCTACCATGGGATATCTGGCTATAAAGATTCCCCCATGGACACATGAAGATAAAGAAAGACAAATGAGATATTTGTAGGTAAACAAATGCATCTTATACCATGATATTAAGTGCAATAAGTCAGAAACACAGTTAAATATTGCATAGTTTCTCTAATATGATAAATATATATATGAAGACAGAGAACAAAGTAGAAGATTAATAAGAAGTAGGGAGATCTTTTTCAAATGAATGAAGAAACAAGAAACAGAGAGTAGCAGAGATGACAGGGAAAAGAGATTGGAAAAAAAAAGAAAAAAATGGGGAAAAATAAAAATAGAACTTTTCCAACAAGAAAGAAACCAAGAAAGGGAACAAGGGAAGAAGAGGAGAGGTAAGGGACCAAAAAAAAACCACTCAGATCTAGTATGCACATGAAACAACCATGTAAGATAAATGTAATCATCATACACTTCAAATATGCACTAGTAAAAATTTTTAAAGACATATGGCATTAAATAGACTCTATTTAAAACAAAGTCTTACCAAATAGAATTTCTACAGAGAATAATTACAATTGATGTAAACTGAAGATGGCATGATTACTTAGATTGAAAATAACAGTACATAAAATAATTACCTGAAATAAGTTTACTATAAAAATCAGCTATATTTTTATATGCTAATAGTAAGGAATTAGAAAAAGGACATAAACTCCATTTAAGTAGGATCATCAAAATGAAGTATTTCACGATAAACTGAACAAAAATAGGAAGGCCTTCAGGCTAAAAACTATAAAATGTAACCATGAGTAACAAAATACCTAATAAATGGAGAGACTGACCATGAAACAAAAAAGATACAGGGTAGGCAATAACATAACTCTGATCACAGCAATTTTCCAGTGAAATATACAACTTGAAGAAGAAAAGGTCAAATTGTTGGACTTCACATTGCTACTTACTGAGCACTTACATATGCTAATTACTAAGTCAAATGAGTAATTTACACATATTTAACTCATAATATTCTTCAAAACAATAGTTTAAGAATTATCCTCATTTTGTAGATAAGAAAACTTGGTCTTAAAGAGGTTGCGCAAGGTTACACTCACAGGCAATTTGCAAGTAAACTCAGACATGAATCAGTAGATGTCTAATCTCAAAGCACACGATTTTTTTTTGTCCTACCTTACTGCCTTCCTACCTTAGGTCATAAGCCTCAGAAGATTTTACTTAACTAGATACCAAAAGAAGGGCTTTTCCCATCCAGAAGACAAACTATAGTAAATATAATTATATTTTGATGTCCTTTAAACTAAACATTGAGCATGAGTTATAACTTTCCCAAAATACACATTTTAGTTAGATTCATAAGGGATTTCATACTTAAATGATGTTATGGACTCAATGTGTCACTTCAAAATTCATATATTAAATCCTAATCCTCAAAGTAATGGTATTAAGAGATGGGATTATTGGGGGATGATTAGATCATGAGGACAGAACCACCTGAGTGGAATTAGTACCCTTATAAGTTACAGAGAATCCCTGTGCCCTTTCTGTCATCTGAGGACATGATCGTATCTGTGAACAAGGAAGATGGTATCTTTGGTACCCCAAAGATGATATCTGTGAACAAGGAAGTGGGGCCTCACCAAGATGTCTGAGTAACTCTGGTACAGTATTCCAAACAGACTAAAACAGAAAAAATGGTAGAGAGTAGTGGGTTGTTGTAACAAATGCCAAAAAATGCTGAAGCAGGGCTGGAGGGTTAGCTCAATGGTTCCAGCGCCTGCCTAGCAAGTGCGAGGTCCTGAGTTCGATCCTGGTAACCACATACAATGCTGGGCATGGAGACTCACGCCCACCAGCAATCAATACCACATACAACAGTGCCGGGCGTGGTGGCTCACACCTGTAATCCCAGCACTCGGGAGGCAGAGACAGAAGGATTGCTGAGTTCGAGGCTTGCCTGGGCTACATAGTGAGCTCAGAGCCAGCCTGAACTACAAAGCGAGACCCTGTCTCAAAAAAAAAAAAAAATGCTGAAGCAGCTTTGGAATGAGTAATGAGAAGGGACTATACAAATTTTTTAGGAAAGTAAATAGAATTTTGGGGTGCATAGGAAGAGCCTATCTTACTATAGATTTTTAAAGAAAGTTCTAGTAAGGACTCAAAAAGAAAAGGACAGATATGTAGGGAAAGCCTCAATTTTCTCAGTTTTTAAGTGATCCTGAAAAGAATGTTGGCAGAAATATGAACAGAATAGGCAATTATGATGAGATATTAGACAGAAATGAGGAATGTGTTATTGGAAACTGAAGGAAAAACCATCATTGTTATAAAGTGGCAAGGAAGTTGGGTGAATTATGTTCACATCCCTATGTTTTGTAGAGTGTAGAACTTGTGACAAAATGGCATGTTTGGCTGAAGAAATTACTTAGAAAAATGTAGAAAAAGTGACCTGATTTCTTCTGATTCCTTACAGCAAAATTCCAAAGGGGGGAAATATATAAGACATAATTGTTAATCAAATAAGAAACAGAAACCATTAAAGTCATAGACAAGCAGCTAGTAACGTGGTTAGGAAGACCTCTTATAGATGTCAGTACCCTAATCTTGACTTCCTAGGCTCTGGAGCTGTAAGAAATTAATGTGGTCTGCAAGCCACTCCGTTTATGGTGTTTCGTTACAGCAGCCAGGCTAAGACAAAGGATGAGAGTATGGTGGTGCTAGCCTTGATCCCAACTACGCAGTAGTTGGAAGGCAGCATAGGGAGACCCAGTCTCAAGGGAAAAAAAGACATGGGGGGAAAGAAAACAAGACAGACTAAGAAGGATTAAGATTTTGAAGTGTGGGCCAGAGATTTAGCTCAGTGGTTCCGGCGCCTGCCTCACAAGCGCAAGGTCCTAAATTGGATCCCGGTGACCACATACAATGCTGGGCGTGGTGACTCACGCCCACCAGCAATCAATACCACATACCACAGTACCAGGCGTGGTGGCTCACACCTGTCATCCCAGCACTCGGGAGGCAGAGACAGGAGGATTGCTGAGTTTGAGGCTTGCCTGGCTCCATAGTGAGCTCAGGGCCAGCCTGAACTACAAAGTGAAACCCTGTCTCGAAAAAAAAAAGATTTTGAAGTGAAAAAATAAATAAATATATATATATATGTATATATATTTCCTTCATATTCTGTCAAAAGCTTATTAGTCAACTTAATTAAACAAGGTTAAAGATGTCATGAAATATGATCACTTTTCAAACATTAAATTAAATAAACATTAAATTTTAAAATGAGACTTTAAGAGTCTCATTTTTTTTTTCTTTTGAGACAGGATCTCGCTTTGTAGTTCAGGCTAGCTCTGAGCTCACTATGTAGCCCAGGCAAGCCTCGAACTCAGCAGTCCTCCTGTCTCTGCCTCCCGAGTGCTGGGATTACAGGCGTGAGCCACCACACCCAGCAAGAGTCTCATTTTAAGATACAGATTTTTTTAATAAAATGGAGTATTAGCCTGCCATAAAGAATGATAAATTTGAATCATTTATACTCAAATGGATGTACTCATAAGTGAAATTAATAGGACACAGATGTATAAATACTTTATCATTTCTCTGGTATAAGGAACTAAAGGTGTAAATGAGTTCTAAAATGTACAATAAGTATTATAAAATAGGAAGTGAAAAGGGGGGTGGAGTAAGTAAAGAAGGGAAAGAAAAAATGTGATGGTTAAAAAAAGAAACAAAGCTCATGTATTTAGGGGATGGGATTATAGGGAGGGCAGAGGAGTGGGAAAAAATGAGAATCGAGATCTGTCATGTACTGGTACAAATTTTCAATGTTGGATGTGATCATAATGTATATAGAAAATGTACCAATAAAATCAATTTAAAAATGAGTTCACATCTTAGCATATGACTACAATAGTCAACTTTCTTTTAGGTCAGATTCCCAAATTCATCTGCAACTATGCTGGTACATAGAAATCAAACAAAGTTAAAACAATAGACAAACCTATCCAACATCACTAGTCTAACACATAAAAGTAAAACAGGATATTATTATTTTTCTCTTTCATCAAAATATGCAAAAAGTCACGAGACAAGCACTTTTATGTACAAATACTGGGAATACAGAAATTTTTTTCAACCTTTAACTCATGAATCCCTCCTTTAAAGTTCCTTCTGTGGTAAAAAGACATTCATGTGGCATTAGAAGAGCAAATTTACCAAATTATTAAGCATAGTTATCTTTCATTATCAAAATTACAGTTTTTTATTTGTCTAGTTTTAACTATTTCTATTTAATTATAATCAACTGATTTCCAGTAAATGTAAAATTTCATCCTCATACATTCTAAACTATTACTGGCCAGCAAAGTCACTACTACTAGCAACAGGCGAGAGAGATTTACTTTAATTCAAAAGTCTGATTTCTAACATATTTCCAATTGCCTATTCCACCAAAGGAAATTCTTACATGAAACCTTCCAGCTTGCTTTATTTGATATCTTACTTAGTATTGGTTTTGGAATTGGTCAAACTGCTCAGATTTCTACTTGCCTGGGTTAGATGTGTACTGCATTGCAATCATTAACATGGAGGATGCAGAGAGATTCACATGGGCAGGAACGCCTTCTTTCCTGGAGGAGCCCACTGAAACCAAAATTTTTTGTATTAGTGTTTAATATATATATATATATGTATATATGTATATAGCTATATACACTTGTTACTTTGCATAGAGCATGAGAACTAAGAGTGAATTTAAAATAAGGTTCCAATTTGTTTTACACAAATAAAACCACAAAAATTTTCTTGTATACAATGTTAAACTTATCATCATCCACAAACATCTAAAGATAAGACAGGATGAGAAGGAACAATGCCAGAATGTAGTGTAATGACTTTATCAGAGCTGTTCTTTAATGTGATCTCTACTTCTAATGTGTTTACATCTAGATGGAAAAGAAAGAAAAAACTAAACCTCTGCATGCCTAAATATAAAGGAATGTTTAAGGTTGTCCCAATAATGAAGTAAAAGATTTATGTATAAGCCCAACTTAAATACATGAGCTTGTAGAGATACACATGAAATAAGCTGATATAATGTGTAACTTATTTAATAACACATACAAATATAAAATCATTTATAACAAAAGTATATTAATTGAAAATTTATTTCCAATGTTCATACATTATTCAACAATCTTATTCAAATCTTTTCATGTAATTTCATCAATATTTTTATTCAATGAAAGTCTAAATTTTTAGTTTTCCAAAGCTTACCATTTTCATATCCATCTGTGCTGTCTGACATAAAGTACTTTTTCAATCAGTGAATAATGCAGTTGCTGTACATTTTATCATATGTCGAAAAGTATTCCATCACAAAGCAAGTTTGTTTCTTCAAAATCCATCTGATAACTGAATACTCATGATCTCTCATTTAACATACAGCTTTTAAAACATCTTTAATTGTCTTGTTCATGGTGACAATAAACATTAGTACCTTACTATATCTCTTGCTTTAAATACAGTATATCAAGAAATTCCTTTAAGTATTTAAAACTACCACTGATGGAAGTCACTAGATGTTATGTGTTATCTCCAAAAGATACTTTGCTTTCCCAATCACAATAATTAAAGGATAACCCACAATAGGAGGAACTTTAAAAGTCAAATGTAAAGGAAATTTATCTTTGTTAGAAGTAACTGCAGAAATAGAAGAATCTTTTCCTTATACTTGAGGTTATGTGACAAACTCACAAGCAGAACAGAATAAATACAAAGTTTAAAACCCTCAAAAAGTTAACTCTTAATCTACTATACATCGAAGACCATACACATGGTCAATAATCAAAGAACAAAGAACCCCAAAGCCTGCTTTACACCTACACCCAAAAAGAAAAAGACAATATATAATAAAATACATGATAAATAGATCTAACACTATAATGGACAGTGGCCTTTACAACAGCTTTACAGAAATAAAACAGATTCATAATTGACTTCCATTAATCTGAGTTTATTTTTATTAATCCTTTGCAGCTACAAGGACTGGTTGAAACATACAGTGAACATGGATATTTTTTAAATGTATTACTGTAAAAGACACAGTGCCATTAATCTCTCTCAAAATACTTCCCCTCATTTTGAACACACTTATCCATCATTCTTGCCATTTTCTCAGGGAATTCTGGAAGTCCTGTTTTGTGAGTGTCCTTATAAGGTATAATCAAAAATATAGTAACCACTGCTGCTGAGTGCCATTCGACAGAAAAAGAGGCTTGTAAAAACATTATGGTGTCCTCTCAATCACCTTATTCACCAGAACTGTTTCTGGATCTTCACCAAAGTGAAAATGGCCATGAAAGGTTAAACACTTTTGCTGATTCAGGGCATCAAGGCAGCCATGACAGTACAACTAAAGACACTTAGAAAAGAGAACTTCAGAACTGGTTAAGAAAGTGGCAAGAATGATGGGATAAGTGTGTTTGAAGCAAGAGGAAGTATTTTGAATGGCATCAAAAGCAATGTACCTTTTACTGTCACAAAGTTTTAAACTTTAAACATTCGTTGTATTTTTCAATCTTGCTTTATAAAGTAAATTAGTTTGCCTATATGATATAAATTAGTTTTAATAATTACACAAAGATAGATCAGTACACTGTTCTTAGATATAATTAAGGAAACAGAACTTTGAGCCAAATGCTGAAGAATAAGATGCAGTTGCTCTCAAACTTTATGCAAGGATGTCTTTCAAATTCAGTTTCTTGAGAGCCTGTATCTAGGGATTCTAACTCCATCAGTTTGGAAAGCATGAAACTCCATTTTAAATTAATAAGCAATGTAATTCTGATACAGGCTAGCACTGGGCCTCCCCTTTGAGAAATAATGCTAGAAGAATGAGAAATAAGAAAGGAAATACCCAGTAAGGTGTGCAAGGATGGGAAAAAAAATCACAGTATATACAGTGTTCACTGTGCCTATATATTGGCAGACAGACAGACAGACTGATTTTTTTGGCAACACATTTTATTCTTTGTTTCAATTCATTTCTCAACAATGAAAACTACTGTTAAGAAAAGCTGAGAGTCATTGTGCCTCGAGGTCTTTAAAAAATGGGAGATGCCCAGTTGTTTTGAATGATTTACATGAAGTCTATTTGAAGAACTGCCTAAATGCCTTGGCAACCTTTGGATGTCCATTACCCCTACAAATCCATGTTTTCCCTCAAGTTTGGCTATACATAAAGCTGTGCTCACCTTCTAAACCCTATGAAAGTCTCTCTGATATTTATATAAACAGAAACTACCTTGCAATTTCATGGCCTTCTACTAGAATTAATAAATCACTGCAACTCTAATAAACATCCACAAGTATACATCATTTATTGAATCTTATTTAAAAGGTATAATGTAAACATATGTCCCCATTAGAGTATAAAAAACAAAAATATATACAACAAAAAGATAGACAAAATAAGAAAAAAATCACACTTAATATTTTGCCTAGGAAATACCATTAAATTTTTTTTCAGTCCCAGTCCCTACACTCTCAGTACCATTAGAATAAGCATTACTATCATTCTTCCTTCCATGAATATTATCGATCTCTTAACAGTTCCTCCATTTTATAATTCCGATGTATTATCATGTACAGCTCTTATATGACACTCACTCAAAAAAAGTATAGTAAAAAATCATTTTATAAAAAAAGACAGACCAAATTATTTGCATGAGAATACCAATATAATTATTGAGACTAGAGTCCAAGTCACTGGAATTTATAGCTAAATGGTCTAATCACACATTTATTCAACAATATTTTTTTCTTTATCTCATATGTGCTCTTGAGAGGAAAGGGCAAACAAAAAATGCCAGTGAGGAAATATAAAGCAAAGCAAGGGAACAGAGAAAAGGCAATGAGAGGTTCTGTGTTGACTAGAAAGTAGGAAAAGGCATCTTGGAAGATGTGGTACTTGAGCTGGGACAAAAAAAAAAGTAAGGAAGGGCCGGAGGGTTAGCTCAGTGGTTTCGGCGCCTGCCTCGCAAGTGCAAGGTCCTGAGTTCGATCCCCGGTAACCACATATAATGCTGGGCGTGGAGACGCCCACCAACCATCAACACCGCATACCACAATGCCGGACGTGGTGGCTCACGCCTGTCATCCCAGCACTCAGGAGGCAGAGACAGGAGGATTCCTGAGTTCGCGGCGGCTTGCCTGGGCACCATAGTGAGCTCAGGGCCAGCCTGAACTACAAAGCGAGACCCTGTCTCAAAAAGCAAAAAAAAAAAAAGTAAGGAAGCAAGTCAAGTGATTATTTGGGAGAAGGATTTTGAGAAAGAAGAAAAAGTATGGAGCAAACACAAAGCTCAGTGCCTTTCTGAAACTACAGAAAGACTGATATGAACAATGCAGACTGGATACATGGAAAAGCAGAGATCAAAGTAGTGAAGGTGGCAGTGGCCAGGTCACAGAAGGACTTACAGGCAAGTAAGGACATTTAACTTGTTTTGCAAGAATGATGGGAAACTAGATAGTTTGGATGGGGGAAATGACATGATTTGGTTTACATTTCTGAAGGGCAGAGCTGGCTTTTTTATGGACAATAGGCAGGAGTAAGATGGGAATCAATGAGAGTAGTTAGGAGGACAGTTAATCCTTATAAGGGATCAGAAGGGAGGCAGAGACCAATTTATTGGATTGGTCCAGATGAGAAAGAGAGATAAGTAGTCTGAGTTGGACTATTTTGAAAGAGATGTCTCTGACTTTACATTTTTCTGAAATATGTGACTCTTTTTAAGAAAACCTTTCGATGAACATGATAATGCCAGATTGTAATACCCAGATGGACACAGTTGTTCCTTTGCTCAAGTCCTGAGAGCAGAAGTAATTTATTCTACTACAGAGGCCATATAATAACCACCACTTCCGAAGGGGATATCAGTTTAACATAAAGGGGGATATCAGTTTAACATAAAGGAAAGACTAATTAACATATTATGATCCTAAAGTCTATGCATTATTCAAATATTTGCAGATCGGAAGGCTGATGAACATTACTAAGGGCAGAATGCCCACTAACACTGCATAAGTATTCTACCATGTTCTAAGATATGTTACAATAAACCTGCTATAATAATTACTGTGATTATACAACAAACTAAGGAGAAGAAATTCCAAGCTCTAACAGATTACAACTTACCTCCAGCAATATTTAAAATAATGAAATTTCAGAAACAACATGGAAATTTCAGAATAATATTAGAATTCCTTACAATGGGATCTAACATATCTGCAATTTTATTATCATTAGGCTTAGACATACTTGGTACAAAGTCAAAAGTCATTCCCACATTATCTCATGGTCTTCACAGCGAACATGGGATATAGACAGGGAAGTCATGATTACTGACACTTTTATAGCCAAAGAGTGAAGTTTGATGAGGTTATGAGATTTTCCAACAGCTGAAGGAACACAATGCAGCTCTTCTGAATTCCAGTACCAAAACAGTTTTCACAATTCAACAATAAAGCTGATAGAGCATAAGACCTACCTTATTAAGAAATCCTTAGCTAATAAAACAATGCATGTGACAATTTAAATACAATCAATATTTTGCACTTATTGCTTATTTTCTTTTTTCTATGTAATATTACTTTTGCCTATGGCCATACTACCATGAATGTGCCTGATCTCATCGTACATAGTATTAGTTTTTAGAAGATCATAGAAATAGATCTCATATCAGATGTTATAGTAGTAACAGAACAAAAAATGATCCATGACCAATGGTCTGGAACTAGATATGCAATTAAGTGCACTATTACTTTTAAATCAAAGCAAATACTGAACAAACCTTTATTTTTCCTAAAGTAAATGATTTTTGGAGAAAAATATAAATTGAAAAAGAAACTAGATGAGACTGCATAGCACAGGATACTAAGATATACTAGAAGCATTTTGAACTGACATAATTCCTTAGCTCTTTTAAATAATGTAGCCAACATCAATAAATGTTCATTTGGAATCAGCTTTTTCGCTTTTCTGCCAGCATTATCTTCCAAACATTTCAGTTCAGTCCACAAATAACAGATCCTTTATTGGAAAAAGTTTCCATGGTGACATGTAAATGACTTTTTCAATTTTTAGTAACTCCTTTAATACATTTTCTATAAACAAAGGATATTGCACACATATGGAAAATGTGAAATAGTTTTATTTATGAAAGGAGTTAAAAAGGAAAGATATGTCAAATAAATAAATAAATAAATGTTTGCTCTGCAAGGCTTAAAAAAGGAGTTATTTAACATAAAAGTACAGCATTTGGTTTACTGACAAAGATGAAACAAAGGACATACATGCCATACAGGCATCTTAATCTCAAGAGCAGTGATATCTCATTAAGTTCACTTCAAAACTCAAAACTTTATCCAGGTAATATAGACAATGATACAATCATTAATGATAAAAGCATTTAGCATCTGAAAAATTCTCCATATTTTATATTTAACTTTAGGAACATCACATTAGAGATTTTTTAAAGCCTTTCTGTCTTTAAGACTCAAAAATTCAGTAACTGTAACATTTTTCATCATAACATTTCATTCTTAAAATTATTCTGGAAGAAGTGAACTAGTCTCATTTTAGTCAAAATTTCTAGACATTGAAAGAACTACCAAAAATAGAAAAGAAGTAGATACAATAAACAGATCCACACTCTCACATCAATCACTTTAACATAAGTAATCTGAAACCGGATCTCTTCTATCTCTATATAACTACTTTGTTAAATAATGAAAATGAAAGAAGCACCTGGATTGTGTAAAAGAATGTCCGTGACTTACTACCTTCAGAAGACTCAGCATAAAGGACTCTTGTGGGAAGAAGGAACATATTTTGGTATACATGAAAGAGCCATTTCCTACACTTTGGCAGACTGCATTACCTGGAGGGGCACACAGTTTCTTCTCTGCTGAAGCCTTGAGAGCAGAGGTAAAGTTGGTGCTATGACTTATTTTCAAAACTTTAAAGATGACAAATATTTGGCTACTACTGAACTATCAGAATGGTGATTCAGAAATAAAGTCAAAACTAAGAGACTAGTACTTCATTTAGGAAGCAAACGGATCTAAGTTAAAGTCACAGTACTACCACAAATTATCTGTGTGACTTTAGGAACGTTATTTAATCTTTATTTTTTACCTGTATGATGCAATAATAAACTGCTTCATGAGGTTGTTGCAACAGTTAAGATGATTGGACTGGAATATAAGTTAAGTGCTAACACGAGTACTGGAAAGCAGTAATGTCAGTTTATTTCTCTCCTTCCCTCACTTCTTCTATAAAAGTACCTTATTAGTCACATGCAACTCCTGATTGCTGCTCATAATTTTAACTTTAATGTATTTATGATCTATCAGCAATTGGCAAACATGTACATTTTGAGCTACATTTGCTTATTTTACAATCAAATTTAATTTCAGGCAAAGAATTATAATTTTCATGTCTTTTCAGCAAAAAGTCTAATTTCTACTTAAATTGTATAGCAATTCAGGTTAACAGACTGATCATACCATTAATTGAATAGACTATTTGGTCTTTTTAAATTTTTTTTTTGGTTCTCTGTCACCTTCTGGATAAATCCTGTTTATGGACATTGTTTTCAAATTGTATAGTTATATTTTAAAATAACTTATATTAACTTAAATATAACCATAAAATTCTTGTCCTTTTTTTGGGGGGGGGGAGACAGGGTATCGCTTTGTAGTTCAGGCTGGCTCTGAGCTCACTATGTAGTCCAGGCAAGCCTGGAACTCAGCAATCCGCCTGTCTCTGCCTCCCGAGTGCTGGGATTACAGGTGTGAGCCACCATGCCCGGCACTGTGGTATGTGGTATTGATTGCTGGTGGGTGTGAGTCTCCATGCCCAGCATTGTATGTGGTTTCCAGGGATCAAACTCAGAACCTTGCATTTGCGAGGCAGGCACCGGAACCTCTGAGCTAACCCTCCGGCCCAAAATTCTTGTCCTTTTGAAGAACAGGTGAGGCTGTATTTTTCTAATAATGAATTGATTATATCTCTATTTTTTAGGAATAGATAGTAATTTTGGGAGAGCCATTGAATATAGTTGACTTCTGAAGTTATACTTATGACTTATTAGGTATTTTGACAGCTGGAAATTAATTTATTCATACTTAATTATTAATTTCTACTTAGAAATAGTCACCCTGTAGTTCTGTTAGAATCTTTACACAAATGTGTAAATCTTGGCAAGAGCAAATTAGTAGAGTTTTAAAGATTAGCTGAATTTACAAAATTTGTGATTAATGGAGTAATGATATTTGTTCAGAGGTATGAGCAAATTGCTTCATGTCTCTGGGCCTTAACTTTTTTCAACCATAAAAAAGGGTTTGGGAAAAATGTTTAGTCTCCAAGTTTATTTCTTCTGGTTTAATAATTACAAACTAAATGTTATTTTCAGATTATCCACTAATAAATAAATTTTTTAAAGAATGCTTTCAAAGGATTTTGACCATAAAAACCATAACCCAACTTTTCCCTCTTTGCTTTTCTATCTGATAAGCCTGCATAAGTCTCTAAAAAGTAAAGGAAAATTCAAATCAGGAGTATGTTTGTAACCACCCCTTGAACAGGAGTTTCAGGTTTTGATCCATTTTATCATCACAACACTCAGTGAAGAAAAGCTGATGTGACCATCAATATGTGAATGAGTTTTCAACTCTGTGAGCTGCCCAATAACACATACTACTTAAGAACCAGAAGAGCTGGAACCAGAAACTACAGGTCCTGAGTCTTGACTCTGTATCACATCTTATTGCTTTTAGATACAAAAGAAAAAAATGTCTACATCAGAGGCAACACTGTAATTTATAAGTAGGAAATTCAGACTGTGTTTTCACAAGTTATTTCTTTCTGTAAAACCAAATTAAGTGAATAAAACAATTCTGAAGTATAATTTTTTATTTTTCAATTTTATAATATCAAGCTGAAATGACTGAATTTAAGTCACAGTACATGTATACAGCAAGTGATTCCATTAAAATCAAGAGCCTATAATAGCAAAAGCAATTTCCACTTGTATAATACATAAAATAGCCCAGTATTAGGTAAGATTGCACTTACATATAGCCATTGGTAGGAAAGATGTGCTAAGATATTCAATAATATCCTTGTGCAGAAATGGAGGAAAGGTAGCTAACGTTGATATCATCGTGTAGGGCAAAGTACTCAGAATATCATCATTGAGAAAGGGTAGCAAACATGTAGTTGTATAAAATATTGACTGTCCAAGATCTACAAAACAAAATTAAGTAATCAGTCACTGTATATTGCATCATTAACAAAAAATACTAATATTACATTTTAAGTTGAATGAACTGGTTTAAATTATAAGCAACTAATTTTCCCTTCCTACTGTGAGTTCTGAAACATATTGCTTAATATAGTGTGCTATGTATATAGAACGTGGTCAATGGCCAATGAGTGAATATATTAAGAAATATATATATCTATTATAAGAGCTTGCCTCAATATATAATGTATCAATAATTAGTAATATTTGGCATTCATGTTGCTCCTTGATTTCATAAATTTGAGGCCCACTCTATGTGAAAATGAACCCTGAAATCCTTCCAGCATTCCTACCCCCATTATATTTTATATATGTTTTAGAAAAGACAAGGACAGAACTAGAAATAAAACCAAGCTATCTATGCTCCACCAACCAAGCCACAGTGGTCCTACACCGGGAGCTGTGAGCAATGAATCACAGATTGAACATGCACCAAAAGAAATCTTTAAGATGGTCCTGCATAACCCAGGCACGCAGTCATCAGGCACCATGGAAGTAAGGGCTCCTAATAGAAATCTATCAACATTTTTAAGTGAAGAAGGCAACAATACCTACCTCACTTCATTAGAAACATTGTTGGAAAATTTAAATAAAATAAATGTGAAGAAGTTAGCATGGTACATTCTGTATGCTTCACAAATATTAACTGTTACTATTAATATTAATACAATTATTAGTAGCTGTGCAAGAATAAACAGGGGCCACTAAAAAATAACTGTTTAGCTTTAGAATATATGTAAATTCCATAACACTAAATGTACAGTTATATTTCTGAAACTCCTAATACATAAGCCATTAGCCAACACCCAATAATGAGACTGATCATTTCTGTATTCACTATAATAGTAAAGTATTATGCTCTTGTCTGTTTTACAGATGCACTTTTTTAATGACACTTTGATTCCTAATGTCATTTCTGATTCTTATTAGAATTAATATGCCATCTCAGTAGACATCCCAAGTGACAACTGAGAGAAGGTAACACACTGATCACTGGAGGAAACCCAGGGTCAGTTAGCATTGGGCTCAAATCAATAAAATGAAACATTCACAGGTGTTTTACTTACAACCTGAAACTGTCAAAGAACTCTCAGCTGCCTTCACTGAGTATTTTAGCCTAGTTATAGAACGTTATTACTTTATACATTATTATTTCTCATAAAAGGAAACATAGATTGGGAGAGGGGAAATGATTGCCAAAGACCACCTGAGCATTGGTAGTTGAATAGCTACAACAATAACAACAGAAAAACACACCATCTAATAATACTCTTTGCTGTGGCCTATGGGGCCCAGAGTAAGAAGACAGCCTCTAGTCATAGAACAGTGATTCTTAATCGCCATGTGCAAGAAACACATCCATAGGAAGTTGGCTTAAACTTCAGATCTCAGGACGCACCCCTCAGTATCTCTTGTTGGAGAAGTCCACATTCTAAACTCCCTAGCTGTTTCTGAGGTTCTTCAGACCATGCTTAGAGATACAGCCTTGTCTAAATCATTTGCTGAATGAACTAGTGAGGTTTTCCTATTGCCTAAACTCTATCGTGAAGAACAAGAACAAAACAGAGAGATAATAATGAAGCATAAAATTACAGAACAGTGGTAGAAGAGTAAAACTACAAATCTCACCTGGGTTGTCACAATTTACACATTAATTATAATTACATGAGTTGTGATTTACCAAACTGAATATCTATCTTAATTGAAGGACTTTGAAGATAAAACACAGGTTTGTCCTAACTCAGTGGATAGGAGCAGAGAGGTCCATGATGAGAACAGAACAGGGCTCCACTAAGAGGCAGCACTGATAAACTCACCGCTATATTAAGCTCTGACAGTCTGACATGGAGATTTGTCTCATTTAGATTCTGAGCTGAGAAAGGATCACAGTAAAGGCAGGTAGGCTTAAGATAGCCACAAAGTATAAAAAGAAACTTCACAAATTTATACATTTTTATATTCACTATAATACACAATTATAAATATGAGAAAAAACAAATTTAATAAGCAGTATTGCCTCATTGTTTCAAAAGTAGATTAAAAAAATTATTAGGAACACAATATAATAAACTCTTAAGCAAAGAGAGTTACCTATAGTTAAAAGGCAAAACAATCCCCTCCCACCTATT
Source organism: Thryonomys swinderianus (assembly GCA_004025085.1). Taxonomy (NCBI): domain Eukaryota; kingdom Metazoa; phylum Chordata; class Mammalia; order Rodentia; family Thryonomyidae; genus Thryonomys; species Thryonomys swinderianus. The sequence continues at coordinate 23,036 of PVIC010013117.1, forward strand.
TTCAAAACCTTAGCTTTTCTGTACAGTGAAACTTTTGTTATCATACTTCCAGGAACCAATTATCAGTATTTTGAAGTTGAGAATGTTAATGTTTTAAAGGCATTTTATGTAACAAATCTCTTTTCTTACAGTATGGTTTTCCATTTGTTTCTCTCATATTCAAATTAGATAATCAAGCAGTATATATTACTATATTATTTTTTATGAGTTAGGAAATCTTAGTAAGCAATCAAGGTAAAAAAATTAGCTCAAGATACACAATAGAAAGGGGAAAGAGGTAAGAAAAGAAACATGCTCTCTTCTATTCTAAAACCACTAATACTATATACTATAGCATTTGATACCGTATTTTTAGTAATAATTTATTGCTTTGCAAGTTTGGAAGAATTCTTACAGATTTCTTCTTATCTAAATTGGTATAATTCACCCCCCAAATTCAGAGAATCCATCAGTGGATTAGAATCTGTTCTTTAAGCTTCATCTTTTACATTTTCTGGTGCAAATCTTAAAATTTTAGCATCCAATCATGATTTCATCAAGAGTTCCCACAATAAACTGATCTGGGGAGAAGAGAGAGCTTCTTGTTATATTCTTCCTCCAATCTCCAGTCCATTCTCCCCAACACCAACCCACTGGGATAAGATCCCTCAGTAGTACAACCATTTAAACAATAGGCTTGGAAGCACCATAATTAAGTTTCAGTGTAAGAAAGACTTTAGCCACACAAAGCTCTTTAGCCACACAAAGCTCAATTGGTAGCAATATCAACTGTTTCTAAGCCCCTCTTCTCCATCATATATATTCATAAGCACACAGGTACATTTTCAAGCTTTGAACTAAATGCTTACCATGTTGGCCATGCTGTAGTAAAGGAACTAGATCCAGGAGAGTCACCAAAGTCACGTAGAGGCCTTGGTAGTCCAAAGAAGGGTAGTCTGACAACTGAGCATCACGACTTTGCGGGCCACGTTCTGAAGGAGCATCTCGCAGGACGCTGTAAAGGAGGGAGCGAGTAACAGTAGGGTTGATGGAACTGACCTGCGGTCTTAGAGATGGGGTGAGTGGGAATGGCACAGGAAAAAGACACATGGTCATGGGCACTGTCAAATTGGAGGCATCTTGGTTTTCCTTCTTCCCTGTGCGGGACAAAATGCTGTTGGGGGGACAAAGAAAAAAAAGAGACAACAAAGACACAAAGAACAGCACATTACATTGAAATGACACTCTAAAACAAATAATAAAACACCAGATACATCCCACATAAGATGCAATTGCCACATTAGCAAGATCTACAAGTCCAGTACTGTTCACATAGCTTTGTGCTTAGAGAAACCAATAACACAAGTTTACTTTGTGGAAATTTCATTGCATCTCATGTGTTACCTGGTTAGTAAGGAGCAAAAATATAAAAATGCATGTTTCAGTGCCAAACCTATGTTTTACAGTATGCCAATTTGGTGAAGGTGTGGATTCCTAGAAGTAAGCATAATAGTTTTGTCTGATGAGGAGGGGCTTTTTATTTCTAATAATAAGGAGTTTACAAAGAGAAGAATATTTCAGCAAAAATGTGTCAATTGGGTAGATATAAACTTGCAAAATATAGGTATGGCACTTGCAGAAACATGTTTTAGCAAAGAATAAACATGTGTGTTTATTAAGAAAGTCTTAAAAAGCACATGTTTATTGCATCAAAATAATGTCTATATGTATATTATGATACTGTTTCATGACATTCTGTCAGTATCATTTGAGATAATGAAGTTTAAACAGGCATATGAATTTAGAAATAATACATATTTCTAAAATGTTAGCTAAACTACATTGGAAAAGCTATAAAATAATATATAGTAGATGGTCCATAGCGTATGTTTGTGAACTAATGATAATGGTTATTTACGTGTGTCTTTTTAAATTTTGCATGTTGGGGAGGAAACATTTTATTTTATGAATACAAACAGTGGCTTATTAGGTTACCTTCAAAATTCTAAAGACTAAGCAAGCAGTATCTGTCATATAGCTGCACATCATACAATCTCATATATTACTGCTGCTACTTACGTTATTATTCAACAAAACTCACTACAAACTAAAGGAAAGATAATTTAGAAAGTTAAAGTTTAGTGGGAATAAAAATAACTTCTAAAAATAAATTTTCTCTTTTAGCCTTAATTTTAAAATAAAACCTTTTAATAAAAGCAATAAAGCAATAAAGTTAATTTAAAAATAAAATAAATTACTGCTTAGCCAAATGTTCAGGTTTTTAAAATTAGCTTATACTATTTATCTCTAGACAGTAGCTATATGTTATTATGTAATATATGCAGCACTTACAAAGTGCTTTTCTATAAGTACACTATATGTTAGTCAAAATAGACAACTTATAAATGTTTCATTACATAAAAATAATCTTGTTTAACAGTTATTCTATATGCATCAACCATTACTAAGTTCTTAGTTAATGATATTACATCTATAGTTTATAGTGATGTGAAGAATTGGTTAGTGTCAAGCATGCTTGCTTTCAAGTTTACATTAATTTTATTTATTCTTAGTGCAAAAGTATGTTACAATGTAAGAAAAATGACTACATGCTTTTTATTTTCAATGTGCCTAATTTACCTCAATTTCCTTTGTCTTCTGTTACCCAATGTCCAGGGGAAAACAATTAATAATAAAAATAACTTCAGAATAGTTATGTAATAATTCTTACCAACAAATAACTGAAAATTTGGTGTTTTTTTTTTACTTTTTAAGGGATTTAATTCACCTTTGTGTGTGCGTGTGATTTATATTTCACTTTGTCAACTTATACTTTACAATGGATAATTTCAACAGTCCAGTTACCCTTGCCTGACTATATCAGTTATAGATATCATCATACGTTCCACCAGACCTTAAACTTTTTTCACTTATCTCAATTACTCCCAAGAGTACAACCTTAAATATTAATATTCTTGATAAGCACAGTCACCAGAAATTTGCTTTAATCATGTAGGATTCTGTTCTACAGAAAATCCCTTTAGAATCACAATGGATATAACTATATTATTTCCCAAACTTCAGTCCCAAATTGGCCAACCAGCATCTTTTCAAAATTACAAGGTGTGAATCTTACAAAAAAGGCATAAGAACATTTTGCTTCAGAGAATAAAAATAGCTGAATATAACAAATTAATGAGACTTTTATGCTAGCCTTTAAATTCAGTACTCTGGTTAAACCTCTTAGTGGGGAAAACATAACACACTGTTTTTTCAACTATACTCTGCTATTATCCAAAGTTTGATATAGATAGAGATAGATAGATAGATAGATAGATAGATAGATAGATAGATAGATAGATAGATAGAGATTTTATATATATATATATACACACACATACTGGGGATTATAGATTGAGCCCAGGGCCTCAATGCATGTTAAGCAAGCTCTCTACCACTAGACTACAACCCCACACACACACACCCTTTTTCTTGTTTCTCCTCTTCTCCTTTGAGACACAGTTTCACTAAGTTACCCAGGCTGGCCTTGAATTTGCAGTACCCCTGTCCAGCCTCCAGAATAGCCACCACACCAGGCTCAAAGTTTAATATAATATAACAAGCAGTGGCCAAATCAACTTTGGAGGCTCTACTTTGATATTTTTTCCTTCCTATATATGTGGGATTCCCAAGTGATAGCAAGAACAGCTTTCTACAACTAGGCGGGAAGAGTGTCAGCACTGAAACAGTAAAATTCTCTCACTGCCTTTCAGTTTAATAAGTGAAGTTGAGAAAAAAATGACAGAAAATGAGTTATCCATGAAACCAGTTTTAAATTACCATTCATGTCTCAATGTAAGGAAATGTTTTCATTTGTGGAAAAACTTAAGAAGGGCTCATGAATAAATGTTCAATGCATTGTGATTTATGATGTTTTGTGAAGTTTAATCAGAGAAAAAAAACTTATTTCCCCAATCAAACTGTGTAACTTGGGAATAATGAACCATTTCCCCATCTGAAATTCCTTCCCAGACATCTATACACCCAATCAAAAATAATATTAAGAATGCCCTGCTCAGAAGAGTTTGACCCAGAAACCAACTTTTCACCCTTCCTGTATCCCACTGAGATTGTTTCTTCAAGCACTGGCTTTTACAATCAAAATATGGCAAGAAAAGGAGGCCTCAGTGGGTGAGGGGAAAGACAAGAAGTTGCCCTGAGGTGTTTATAGCACAGAAGATTAACATAGCAAATAAATTTCCTATATATTTATTAATTTTGACACGTCATCTCCACGGACTAAGTAAATTTTCTTGCTTTAAAGCTATTTCAGCAATTTGAAGATACATATAAGCAATTAGAAATTACATTAAATTAAGATTACTGGGCTGAGATTAGAATCTGTTTTAAAACACATGAAGCATTTTCTAAAAACTTAGCAGCAAGCAGTTTTCCTCAAATGTAATGATTTTTTTAAAAGATGTTAAAGCTTGAACAGCACCTATAGGAAAGTCTGAGTTTAGGATTTCTAGGGGGAAAAAAAATCTGTAATGGGAAGAAGACGGGGAACCTTTAAATGTTTTGCCTGATAAAAGACAAGGTTCTTTACAGGCCTTTGATGTTTAAAATGTTATCACAGAATACTCTAATATAAAATGAACAAGACTCTTCCATAATAGTAAGAGGTGTTACACCACATGATCTTTGGAGCTGCCTCTGATATTAAAAGCAAAAAATTAAATTCTGAAGTTCCACATAAACTATGCTCATTCCCAAACTTAGGCCCCTGCTAACTTAAAATGAGTGTAATTCAGAACTCAAATATAATTTTACCCGAACCCTAGGTCACAACTAGACTCCATAAATGCTCTAGAAGGATTCTTGAACCAAATGAAAGTCAATTCATTCAGGAAACATTTATGATCTCCTGCTACTGGAAAAATGACCATTCCAGGCACAAAGTCTGGCAAGCTCAATACCACACAAGACTTCCTTCCTTAATTAGAGTTTAGGAAACCTCCAAGGACTCTAATATGAGTGTAATCATGAGCTAATTGAACATACATGGACTCTTCAACTGCTTTTATAGTCAGCTATGCTAACGTAAAATCACTCCTGTGGGTTAAATTAATTAAAGTTAAACATCTACACTAATCTCTGCTTTTCAAAATACATACAAAACTCTACTAAAAGTGAGAGGTGCATATATGCATGAAACCTGAAGACTATCAATCTAAAAGTATAATTTTGATTCAGATAAAGCTTCCCAAATTTTATAAAATGTACACTTTAATGAGCCAGGCGTGGTGGCTCACGCCTGTAATCCCAGCACTTGGGAGGCAGAGGCAGGAGGAATGCTGAGTTCGAGGCTTGCCTGGGCTACATAATGAGCTCAGGGCCAACCTGAACTACATAGCGAGACCCTGTCTCAAAAAAAAAATGTATACTTTAACAAGAAAATAATTTTAACTTCATTGAGAATATCCAAATAGAAAGAAGGTTATTTTGTGCAAATTAATTACTAATTCTTTCTAAGAAACTCAGTTCTGAGAGCAAGTACTCCTGATTGTGTAAAATATGCATAAAATACATAGAGGACCATCTCATTTGTAGTAGAAAATCTTACTTTCTATAACCTTGAACATCAAATACTTAGGTCATTTTACTTGTTTAGAATTTTCTAACAGTATAAAACTATAAGTGTAGTTATCAACAGTGACAACTATCATGAAAGTAATCATAATTTGTCCCAATATATAGGACAATAGTTTGAAATTCTGTATTTCTACTTTTTAAAAACTATTATAAACAAACAGAAGAAAGACAATGTATCAGGATCAGCTCAGGAGTCAAACCTGTAAATAGGGAAGTCGAATTCATGACAGATTGTTGCATCTTCAGTTTTTGTTCTTCCTCCCTCTATATTTGTGTGTCTGTGCGTGTGCATATGTGTGGCCCCTGTTCACTCCAGTTTATGGATTCTGCTCTGATCTACTATCCATAACTAATTGCTAAGTACAAGATAGAACTAAAACATATGAGAACTGAAGTGCTGTGCATTTCACTTCAGGTATGACTTTAACTTCTGAAAAGATGGCAAATCTTTATGCTAAGCACTCCCTCTCTTTTAATGTCATAGTAAGCCAAAACTACTCTGCTTTGTGGAGATAGGAAGAAAAGTGGGGACAGGAAGAGAAGAGATAGGAGAAGGGGGAAATACAAGGGATTTAAGATGCAATATGTAGATATATGTATATATACAATTCCCCAAGATGAATGCAATTACTATATGCCACAAACATATAACAATAAAAGAAACATAAAAACTACTCTATTGTCTCACAATGAATTCTGCCGTTAACAAAGGCCAAATACAGTTTTTATGAAAAGAAGTGTCCCTATAACATTATTAATATTATGGTTTAGATCTAAAATGTTAGGGATGAGGATTTAGCTTAGTGGCACTGCACCTCCCTGACAAGTGCAAGGTCCTGAGTTTGATTTCCAGTACAAAGAAATTTTTTTAATTAAAAAATTTGAAATGTAAAATGTCCCTCAAAGGTCTTCTGTTCAGAGTTGGGACCTAGTCAGAGATGGTAGGTCAGCAGGGGCATCCTGACCTGGAAGAGTATATTTATTTGTTTTCCTGTCTCTCTTTCTCCCTCTTTCTCTCTCCACCTCCTCATTCTCACTCTCCCTCTCCCTTTCCCTCTTGAGCATCCGCTCCCTCCATATGTGTCTCTCTCTCCCTCTCCCTTCTGGCTGCCATGGGATTACCAGCTGTCCTCTGCTAGATCCTTTCACCATGCTGTTTCTAGCTTGAAGCCAGCCAACTACGGACTGAAACTGTGGTCCAAAATAAACCTCTCATCTTTTAAGTTGTGGGTATTGGATATTTTGTCTCAAAAGCAGGAAAATAGCTAAATACAATTAAATAGTATTATGGAGAAGCCATGTAGCATAATTATTGAACTATGAATTACAATACTAAAGTCTAATTCTGGTTCTAAAACATGTTAGATAAGTAACTTTAAGCAATGTATTTAACTACTTTGTATAGTTACCTATAAAATGGCTACAATCATACACTTATCTAGTTATGAGGACTTTGATGCAATGACAAATTTAAAGTGCTCAGAATAATCCTTGACATATATAACTATTACTGTAATATAATATTCCTATGATAATAATGGCTATTGCCACTATTACCATTAGTAGTTGTTATTGATGTTGCCTCCCTTTGAAAATGCACTTGGTTTAATTGTATAGAATCTCCTCCAGTAAGCCACTTGAACAAACTACTTTAACACCAGTTTCCCCATTAAAATGCTAACTCTTGGGATCACAGTCTAATGATATATAATGAAATGGAATTTTCATGTCTTGCAAACATAACTTCAGCATCCTAAATTTCTTAACTTCCTGGCACAATCACGAAGACCTAAGTAGCAAGTTCTGAAGTGCCAATTAAGGTCTCCAAATTTCTTTGCAAATGGAATGCATACATGCTTCCTACTTAACAGGGTCTCTCACCTTGAGAACTCTCAGAATATATAAACAAGGATAGTATTCCCCACTGAGAACACAACTCTCAAAGACAAAAGAAAAATTCAAGAGAATAGAATAGCTTTGGTGCAGAAAAGTATCTGATTATTACTGTGAAAAGTGAGTTAATTGCTCCATTGAAATTCGCAAAAAAAAAAAGGAAATTTTCCATAACAGGATCATAAATATGTAAGTTTCACATCTATATATTTGCTAAACAAAATCTCTTCAATCTAGAGCAGGCATAGTGAGGATTCTAAAGATGAAAATGATCTTCCAAAGGATAAGGAAAACAAAGAGATGGAGGCTGCCCAAACTAGATCTCATGAATTTCTTTCTACTACAAAGAGTGTTATACAGCTAAAATGAACAGTACCAAATCAGTTTATGTGCTTCCAAAATCAGACTTCAAGGAAGAAGATCATAAGGATAAAAGAGACCAAGCCTTGGAATTTAATGGAAAGTGAAATATTCTTCTCACTCCTTAACATTATGTCCCAAAATAACTAAGTCTTTACTGGAAAGGTTCATCCTTGCTCATTTGTCCTAATGAGAAGTGTGAAGGAAGCCAAAAGCCCCCTGAACTCTCTACTTTGTAATAAAAGTAGACATTATAAAAAGAGCTCCTATCAGGGCTGGGGATTTAGCTCAAGTGGTACCACACCAGCCTTGGATGCACAAGGGCCAGAGTTTGATCCCCAGTACAGCAAAAAAAAAAAAAAAAGAGCTCCTATCGTTTTGTTTTCCTTCTTCCAAAGAACTCAGTATCAATCATAAAGCATGTTGAACACATGAAGTGTTACACAGATTAAAAATAACTGTCATTGCCATATATTAAACTTAGGGGGAAAAGACATACTAGTAATGAACCTATAATGCCACATAATTAGGATTTTCATTTGGATCAAAAGTATGTCCTAGTCTTAATTTTAAGCAATATAGGCTCTTCTTTTAATCCTGCACTGTGCTAGTGCCAAACAGACAACCTTATCTTTTATAGATCTCTTTTAAAAAGGCACTAGACTAAGGAAAGCAGGCAACAGCCAAACAATCCATTTTTCCAGGTAGGCCTGGGATTTAATCTGCTATATACACCCAAAGGACTGGAGTCCAGACTCTTCTGGCAGAGCACTAGAAAATTTAATACCCTTCAAAACTTGCATTTCAATGAAAATTTAGACCCCAATAAATTCAGCAGTACTACCTAATAATTTTCTCAAAGTAGAGGATATTTTAAGGCTTACCTTAACAAGGTCTGAGAAAAGTATTTCAGGGTGTTTGCAATATCTGTTCCTGATGGTACAGGATAAATGTTGTGAAGAACCCGGTTATGATATTCCTGCAAGTACCGAATCTTGGAAGCAACTAAACAAAAGCAAGAAAAATAAAAAAGAAGAAGAAGAAGAATCATCTTGTAATGTATATTAGTCATAAATTTGTTTTTAATGATTACATACAGGAATTTAATCAGTATTTTGAGAAACACGGGTAAATTTTTACTGGAATTCCATGATAGAAACAAATACCAAAGACTTAATTTCTTACAATTGTATTCAGCACACAAAATTATTTTAGCTATCTGGATTAATATCCTGTTTACAAATTATCCATTTTTTTAATCACTAAGAAAAGCAACACTAATCATTTTCTAGTTGCCCCCAAATTAGCTTATTACTAGCAAAATAATAATAGACATCTCTGTCACCAGAGAGTTAGATTTAGTATTGCTGAACTAAAATTGAAGGAGAAAACTTGATGGTCTTTTAAAAATACTCTAAAAATCCTTTTTAAAAAATACGAAGCATTACATAATGGCATTATTTGAAATCAGATTTTTAACTCAATAAATGATCATGAAGCCATGTTTAATTAATGCTTGAACTGTATGAATATGCTAATAATTTGCTGAGTATTGAGAGTGCAATGATTGTGCAGTAATAACAATACAAAAAATAAATGTTACATTTTTCTTCCAAGGAATTTTTAAATTAGGAGACTTCTTAATAGCTTTCTGAGGTTGGCTGCCCAGATCTCAAGATTCAGGAGGGCCTATATTGGTTTATTTACCCTCCTAGACCTACCTGGAGTCACCAGCATTGTCCACATTCCTGACCTGACCTTTGACCTGGCTGTAGTGAATGGCCCAGTTCTAGTCATTCCTCTTTGCAAATCCCAAGGAGCCATGATGATCAACGTCTCTCTGGTCTCCTCTTCCACAGAGTTCTCAATACTGTCCATTTGTCTTTTCAATCTTTAAGGCTACCAAGGAAGCCTTTTAGGCGGTATGGCTCACTGTCAGCAGTTAACAGAAGACAGATCAAGTCCTGGAGAAGCAAGGCCTTGCTGTTCCCAATAGCCCACGGAAATAAGCTCTTGGATGTATCTAAACTGAAATTCTGGCTTAAGCAACTTAAAGAAAGTCAAAACACTATTGATAGATGTAGGACATAGTATCACCAAAAGATAAGATATCAGAACTGGGAAAACCTTAGAGACTCTCCCATAATCATTTCATTTTAAAGATGGGAGAAATGAGGCACACAGGTAGGTAATAGTGGAGCCAGACTAGCACTTAAAAATTTCTTGACTTTCAATCCAGTGCTTTCCACTATGATATATTCTTGGGTACAATTCTGAAATGAAGTCAACATGCACATAGTAAAAGTTCATTGTATGACATTGCAGCACTTTTCATAAGTTATGTTATGCATTTATTCTAAAACCTGCACATGCCACTTGTCAGATTTTACATTCTTCTATTTCCTGAACTATTACTACATGGTTAGCAAGAATTTTCTCAGAAAAATGCCCAGGTTGCAAACAATAGTATCTTGAATTTGTATAGAAAATCAGCTCAGGGCCGGAGGGTTGGCTCAGTGGTTCCAGCGCCTGCCTTGCAAGCGCAAGGTCCTGAGTTCGATCCCCGGTAACCACATATAATGCTGGGCATGGAGACACGCCCACCAACAATCAACACCGCATACCACAATGCTGGACGTGGTGGCTCACGCCTGTAATCCCAGCACTCAGGAGGCAGGGACAGGAGGATTGCTGAGTTCGCGGCGGCTTGCCTGGGCACCATAGTGAGCTCAGAGCCAGCCTGAACTACAAAGCGAGACCCTGTCTCAAAAAGCAAAAAAAAAAAAAGAAAATCAGCTCAGGAGAAAGCACCAAGTTTGTATTCATTGTCTCAACCTCCTAAGTGTTTGGTTGTAAGTAACATTTTTCCTGTACAAAGTCTAAGAGGGTAATACTTCAAAATATATCAATTATGGGCTGGAGACTTAGCTCAGTGGTTCCGGCACCTGCCTCACAAGCGCAAGGTCCTGAGTTCGATACCCGGTAACCGCATACAATGCTGGGCATGGTGACTCACGCACACCAGCAATCAATACCACATACCACAGTGCCGGGCATGGTGGCTCACGCCTATAATCCCAGCACTCGGGAGGTAGAGGCAGGAGGATTGCTGAGTTCGAGGCTTGCTTGGGCTACATAGTGAGCTCAAGGCCAGCCTGAACTACAAAGCAAGACCCTGTCTCAAAAAAAAAAAAAAAATATATATATATATATATAAACTATATAAATTATATAACCTGCAAAAATCCATTTTCTTCTCAGTGTTTTTCATCTGCTGTTCATCATAGTTCTTAAAAAGCATATTACAAGAAATCTCACATTAATATATAACTCCAACTTCAAAACATGAGATTTTTGCTAGGCCAGCATAGGCTCTCTGCTCACTCACTCTGTGACAATAATGTTTTTTACTATGACTTTTCTCAGGTTTTAATACCCTGCAAGTTTCCATAGAGTTTTCAGAAATACCATTAATCATTCTATCACCTAAAAAAAGGAGTGGATGAAAGTGTAGGATGGGGACAAAAAGCTCAAATAAAAGAAAAATCAGAGATTCCCCAATAGGATGGTTTCCTTAAAATTCAAAAGCTATAAAACTGTCACTACACAATGATTGCAAGCATTCAAAGATGTCTGTGAAAAGAATGGATGTTCTTTTCATAGTTACTTTCAGGAAAATGCAGTAATAGCTCCTTTCAGTGCATCTCCAAACATGCATGGGAAAGCAGAGACCAGAATAATTTTCTCCTTTGAGATCTTCCAACAGTTTGCATATTCACATAGTATTGTCTCTGTTTACTTACCTGTTTATTTTTCTATACCATGTTACAAATTGTCTTAAGGCAGAAATTATGTCTTACTCATCTCTCTTGTCACAACCTTAATATTCTATCTGGCAATTAGTAGGTACTTGATATATTTACAGGAGTAATTGAACAAATGAATTAATATTTTATGATAATTTTTATCATTTAGTTTTACATACATATATATGTACACAGTACACACATATATGTATAGATTTATAACAGGTTATGGACTGTTTACCTGTCATGTCCAGTACCTACTAGGTACTCAATAAATTACTGATGAGTGAAGGAGGGAAGAATAAAGAAGGAAGAGAAAGAGGAAGAAAATGGAGAACTGTCATGAAAGATAATTTACAGAACAGGTTGGAAAAAATATTCAAGCTAATTTGTGCATTCGTGAATGCAACAAAATCTCAACAGTCTAGATTCAACTTTCGTGTTTCCAACTATTGAGAACAGCCAGAAAGGGCGCTGGCAAATGCTAATTGTAACTATGCTGAAGATGTGAATAAAACTCATTTGCATTTCAACCTTGCACACAGGAGATGGTCATCTGACTGGTCAATATGTCTATATGAACATCCAGCAGCCTCATCAAAACATTAGAGTTCTAATTCTTTACGTCATACACACACCTGATTATTGCTGCAGAGTCAGGTTGTTGGGAAGGATGGACGAATACAAATGACTCTGAACTTAAACTCACCCTCACTATGTTTCTCTTGCTATCTTCTCTCTTCAATTACAATTACATATGCTTCAGAAGTGCACCTATGGCCACCCTTTTTCTTATATGTACTTTTAAAAGCCATTTCTTATAGGCTGATTTGTGTACCACCTAAAATTCATGTTTTAACTCTGACCTATCATGTGATTTTATTTGGAAATAAAGCCTTTAAAGAAGAGGCTAAGTTAAAATGAAAGCATAATGGTGATGTTCCCTAAATTCAGTCTGCCTGGTATTCTTATAAGAAATGACTGGGACTCTTAAGAGCCATTGGGAATGCAAAAAGCGCAGAGGAAAGGCAATGTGAGGACAAGCAAAAAGGTGGCCATCTACAAGCCAAGAAGAGAAACAAATCCTGCCAACGTTTTGTTTTTGGCATGCAACTCTGTCTCAGATGATTTTATGGTGATTGAACTAATATGCTGTCATAGAGGAAATCCTATCAGTAGGAATTAAGAGTACAAGCTCTGAAACCAACTAGCTCCTAATTGATATTGACTCTATCTCTACTTAACCACAGTTTCCTCATCTGTAAAATAGGGATAATTATTTCAACTTCATAGAGATTTTGAAAATATATCAATTATTGTGCAAATTATTTAGCATAGTACTAGTACATACTCAATATACAGTAGATATCAAAAAACCTTTCCTTTTCCTGTCAAACATTGATCCCACCACAAGAGCTTCCATCCATCACCTGTCCTTCCTACATCATTAATTTATTCCTTTTAAATAAATCATTCCCACAAATATTCAAAGCACCTCTAGAATCTCCCTTGTCAAGAGGATTCAAACAAAAAGAACCTTCCTCTTGACTTTCTACTTCCTCTAACTATTGGCCTCTGCCTTCAAAGCCAAGATGTTTGAGTTGTGTACACATTTTCATATCTCTCTTGCTACTTATATTTCTTCTGCTCCCCAGACTAACTTCCACCTCCACCACTGCACTGCACCTCTTTTCCCTTTAATCATCCAAAGCCTCCAGATCACCAAATCAAATGGGCACATCCTGCCACCCATCATTTTACTAGAACTTTGAGCATATCCATACAATCAACCCCTCCTTCTCTCTCCCCTTGGCTTCTCTGACATCACACTCTCCTCTGGAAAGTATCCCTTCCAAAATGTTTGGCCACCTCCCCTAATATTTGAAGTTTAAATACTGAAATTTATTAGGGTTCATTCATTCCTTTCTCTCAACATACTCTCTTGGGCAACCCTATTCATCTATATAACTGTTAGTACTATTCAGGGGCCATTCCAGATGCACATTTCTTGAATAACAGAACACATATACTCAATTTTTCCACTTAGGAATCTTATAGAGACCTCAAAATAAACATGTCCAACATGTAACACAGTGGACCCTTGAGTTACAATAAGCCTGACATACAAACAACTTGAGTTATGACCAGAATTTTAGTTTTAACTTACAATCAAAACCTTGAGTTATGACCCAAATGCCAGTCACTTGTGCTGGTCTCAGATATAGATTTAATCCTTAAAAGGTTCTGGAAGGAACATTTAAGCATTCATTCTTTTGGGGGGTTAACTGAGAAATCTTGGGCCAATGTCTCTTTAAGGACACTGAAATCTGCCTGTTTACAGGAGAGAGACTTTGAAAGCTGTATAGAGAAGCCTGAGTCTTCAATAGACTAACTTGAGTTACGACCAGCCCTTGGGAATGAATTGAGTTTGTAAGTCAGGGGTCCATTGTACTTTCTTCCCTGAAAAGCTTTCTTCCCAATATCTGCATAATCTACCAAATCATTCATACCAAATATTCTAAAAACCATCCTTATATTCTCACTTCATTCCCCTAATCCAATTAAGCACTAAGTCCTGTCAACGCTATCACCAAAAGACATCTCCCAGCTGCCTGTGTTCCTCCTCTTCATTTATATTACTTAGCACCATCATTTCCTGATGGGAGCCTCACTCCTCCTCTGGACTCTCTTGCTGTCTCAGAGCAGCCAGAAATATTTTAAACTTTTTAAACAGTTTCACTTAAATTTCTGTTTAAAAATTCTTCAGTGGCTGGTCATTTCCACCTGAACAAAATCCAAAAGCCTTTATACACAAGGTCCCAGCCTCTTCTCCCATCTGATGTTAACCCTCTAGAATCAGACCAACTGGCCCTTCCCAGGTGTTTTAATAATCAAAAATACTTTTACACCTGAAAATCCTTTAGGTATGTTCATCCGTCTAGTTTCCAGAGTACTTGTCTCTCCATATCATTTTGTCTAACTGCTACTCATACTTCAGAGCTGACTTTTCCTGTCACTTCCTCATGAATTTTTTAAATATATATGTTGGGGTGTATTTTTGTTTGTTTGGTTTTTTTTTTTTTTTTTTGCAGTACTGGGGATCAAACTCAGGCCCTTCTGCTTCCCAGGTAGGTGCGGTACCACTTGAGCTAAATCACTGGCCCTCTCATGGATATTTTGTTGCCTTCTCTGTCTAAATTGATTCTTTGATCCCTACACCATTTTTCTCTGTTAAAATAATCTGTTCACATTTTTACAGTTGTTTATGTAATTTGTAATTATGCATTCATTTGGGTGACTGTTTACTCTCTTTCTTCTAAGTGGACAGTGATCTAAGAGAATCATATCTCTTGCTAGGGACCAGGGAGCTAGCTCAGTGGTTCTGGCACCTGCCTCTCACACATCTCCTGCTCACTGATGTAGATTCTCATGGCCTTGTGAGAAGTGTATCTGTTACCTTCTTAGTAAGGATAAAAAGGGGACAAGGAGAGCAGGAGACATTGACTTTTTGCAGCAATTAACCTTTGTTCCTTTAGAGCAGAAAGCCAACTGTTAAAGTTATAGTGAAAACAAAGAAAACACAGTAAGGGTCTAAGAAGTGATTCTTTTTACCATCACTAAGCAAAATCTAATCTCTGCTTTCTGCTACTTTATTTTACTGTTGCTTTACTCTCCATCCTATCACCACCATTTCTTTTTTTTTTTTTTTAACAGTCTCGCTACACAGTTCAGGCTGGTCTCAGCTCACAGCAATTATCCTGCCTCTGCTTTCTATGTGCTGGGAACACAGCCTACCATTTCTTTTTTTTTTTTTTTTTTTTT
>PVIC010013118.1:0-38590 GCA_004025085.1 Thryonomys swinderianus
ACTCAGCAATCCTCCCGTCTCTGCCTCCCGAGTGCTGGGATTACAGGCGTGAGCCACCACGCCCGGCATTATATGTGGTAACCGGGGATCGAACGCAGGTCCTTACACTTGCGAGGCAGGCGCCGGAACCACTGAGCTAACCCTCCGGCCCTCCAGTAAAGTTTTTTTATAGTTCCTCATGTAATGTTAGATCTCCACTTAAGGATCAAGATGAATTTCTTTAAAGTGGTTTTCTCAAAAGAAACCAGTCTAACATACAAGTGAATAAGCTCTTTAAAAGAATTTTTATTGTCTGCTTAGTGTATAGAATTGGCTGACCCTGGGAGAGAGCAGAGGAAGTTTTCAAATTCTAGTTTTCCCAGAAGGCCAGCATGGAGGCTACATGTATACTTGTAAAATTAAAAACCCTTCACAAGTAAGTAACCTGACTACTTTGCATGATCGTCTCTGTCTCAGGGGCTTATTACTTGCATAGTGGGAGACTTTGATTATGAAACAAAGAATTAAGGATGGTTGAAATATTCTGTTTCTAGAACAGTGTTTGGGAAATTGCCTGGTCTTAGTTATAGACAACTGTGTTGAATAAAATAATTTTTAAAACTCATCTGAAACCAAAGTTACATATGTATTTATGTGCAATTACATGTATTATAATATTTATTTTATTTTCATGTAAGATTATTAAGATAAATATACAACTTTTTAAATGAGCTTATTTTTTTAAATTGAATTCTTTATTGGTACATTTTATATACAGCTCACAATCACACTCTGCATTGGGGAATTTGTACCAGTATATGACATGAGTTAATTCTCATTTTTCCCCATATCCCTACCCACCCCACATTCCCTCCCCACTAATATACATGTGCTTTCTTTTTTTAAAATATTTATTCTTTCCCCTCATTACTTTCCCCTGCCCCTTTCCTTCTGAGTATTTCCTATTTCACAAAATCTATCATACATTCTAGAACTCTAAATGAACTTATTTTTATGTTACAGTTACCAGGTAAACCATAGTAAAAGGGGAGTAAATGGCAGAGGGAACTGAATTCCTCCTGTAATTCAGAAACCAATAATTTGAAATCATCTTCCAAAGAAGTTTTGGCCAAAACTACTACATGTGGCAAAACTTAAGCGCCTCTTGTCGCAGCCAGGACGGGTGTGGTTCTGCTGCAGAGCCTCAGTCCGCGCAGTGCTGGCGCTGAGGAGAAGCAAGTGTGTCAGTACAGCTCAGGGCTGCTCCAGGTTCCGGGGTGCTGTGGGCGGCTCCTCTCTGTCGGCAGCTGCGGAGTTGCGTTTCTGCTTTGGTGCTGGCTTCCTCAGTCAGTGGCGCAGGCAGTAAACCGAGAGCAGAGCCCTACAGTCGAACAATCTCTGTGCGTTTCTCTTTCTCCACTGCTTCAAGAAAGTCGCATGGGGGATTTAGCTCAGTGGTTCCGGCATCGACCTCGCAAGCTCAAGGTCCCAAATTCGATCCCCGGCACCACATAGCATAGTACCAGGAGTGGTGGTTCACACCTGTAATCCCAGTACCTGGAAGGCAGAGGCAGGAGGATTTTCTGTGTTTGAGGCTAGCCTGAGCTACATAGTGAGCTCAGGGCCATCCTGAACTACCAAAAAAAAAAAAAAAAAAAAAAAGGAAAGAAAGAAAAAAAAGTCGCATCACTTTCATGAGTCAGAGGAGAGTGATGCAGTGTGAGGATGGTTTCTCAAATGTGAATGAATTCTGCATTCGACAGTATCGGCGGAAATGAGCTTCACTTTATAGTGATCATAAAAAGCTTTAGGTTTATTCTCTTGGGTCATATACCAAGCCATAGTAATCTTTCTTTTAAGAATTTACACCACTTAAATTGTATACCCTGTGCATGTGTGCATATATACACATAATGTTGGAATAAAATATAGTACTTACGATGTGTGGTGCTTAACATGGACATACAGAGCTAACACCTGTAATTGACTGAACCAAGTTCATGCTTGGATGTTTTATCCACTTGAGCTAAATAATTTTGCATTTTGTACCTATTTTCAACTTGGTAAAATGGAAAGCCAATAGGAAATGAGTCTCTGTAATGAGTCAAAAAATACTTTAAGAGATAAGTTGATACTTGCAAAATATTTTATTGATAAAGACTTTTGGACTTGTTGCTTAATACTGTTTTAAAATGGGTAGAGTCATGTAAGAATTTCTCCTGGAAGGGACCTCACAAGGCATATTGCATAGCCTCTTTTTCTCCCTTAAATATATAATTTATATGTATAACAACATATGATTTCTTTTAATACTGAAATTTGCAGTTAGACACTAGATATTCTTGAAAAAAAGCTACTCAGGGATAAACTAATTTCCTTTAAAAAGCCCACCTATTTTTTGGGTGTGTTCTTATGATTACAAAAACAAAGCATGAAAGCTCTCTTCTTGTACATTGAATACAAAGACCGGATTCAAAATGGACACAGAATAGAAAGTAGTTGACAAAGAAATTAAAATAAGTCAGTGATCTATGTAAAATAAAGGGTCTGCTGGGGGGTCAAGAAGGGGATGAGAACCTTTGAAAGGGGGCTGTTGCCTGTGCTTGTACTGTGTGTGTGTGTGTGTGTGTGTGTGTGTGTGTGTTTGCCTTTGTGTGTGGTCATATATCCCTTATTCCAGAGTGACCAAGGAGGCCATATCTGGTAGAGTTTCTTATGAGGAAGAAACCCCCTTCCACCTGCAGCAAGGTCAGGATGGCATTCTAACCCTAATCCTAGCTATCTCACTTTCAGTTGTGGTGAGTAATGTGCTAGCCACTTGTTCAATCCTTCCTAGCAACCTTGGAATGAAGTAAGGGGAGAAAATACTAGAAAGGAAAAAGAGCTTAGAGGCATTAATTCTACATATGAATCTAAGAAGGCTTCACAGACTCATTCAAAGTAGATTTGTAATGCAGAAAGAACTTCAGTATGCAGAGAAGGACTAGGAGGAAGAACAAGTAAACAGATTGTGGGAGTAAGAAAGGGCTTGGCTCCTATGCTGCAGCATGCGGCTGTGCCAGTACGGGGAGACCTCCTGACCTTCCTTCCCCGGTGCTTGTCACAGTCTAAAATACCATACCTATGCATTGTGTATTGCCTCTGTATTCTGTTAAAGTGAAAATGCCATTATGTTAAGGATTTCTGTCAGCATTTCTGTTCAGCCCCTACAAAGGCACCTGGCAGCTAGTTGGATCTCAAGTATTTATTGAATTGATTAATCAAAGGTGTTTGAGAAGGACAGGAACATGACAGAGCTTGTGTGTTGGGAGGACAGTTTACAGGGGGCTATGAGGATTAATTCAAAGAACCAGAGCAGAGGCAAAAGGAGGTTCAGAAGTTATCATCAGTGCTTAAGTTTTGGAGGCTAATCAAACTAAGAACAGCAGTGTGAGTTGTGTCCGCTGTGTTTGTAGCACATGTTGCATGTCGGGAACATGATGGACCTACAGTGACTGGAGTGAGACCTGCAGTATTCAGCTCTGCTGTTTCAAGTGGAGCTCGATAAGCTTTCAGATTGATGCAATAATGAATGATGAGGGAAATTAGATCATTTCCTTTATTCAGAAAGAAAATATATAAACTAAATGTGATTTATACTAGTCCAGTGGTGGTGGATCTTTGACAACTTTCAGTGAAATAGCCCACTTTGGTTCCTGTGCCATAGGCTTGTTACCCCTCCACTAGTCTATCAGGAATGTTAATGACAAAAGAGTATGAGGCAGGTATGGTGTCACATACTTGTATTCTCAGGTGATCAGAAGGCTGAGGCAGAAGGGATACAAGTGGCAGGCCAACCTGGGTTAACTGTCTCAAAATTTAAGAGTCAATAAAAGGGCTGGAGATGTGGCCTAGTGGTAGGTCTAGCCTAGCCTGTGCTAAACTTTAGGTTCACTCCTCTAGTACTAAAAAATAAAAATATTAAAATTAAAAATAGAATCTAAAACGGACTGGTGAACTAGCTCAGTTGTAATTAATCCTCAGTACAGAGTGGGAGAAGTTGAAAGAGAGGAAAAGGAAGATGGTAGAGAGAGAGGAGAAATAACAGTTGGATATCCAAGATGCTTGATACTTAAAATCAAAATTTGATATTAAACATAATACATGATCATATTATGTATTATTGTAATATTGGCAGCAATCATTTTTCCTTAGCAAATTATGCTCAAGTAAAGTGTACCATCACAGAAAATAGATGATAAAGAGCATACTTTAAATTTGTTAATGCTTATTTCATTTACATAACATCTGTGATCTAATGTGAAGAAATCACTTCTCCATTAAAATATTTAATGATAGCTACATTCTATTTTATGTCCGGATGAGCTGTCTAGAATCTTACACTACTGGTTAAAACAATAGTTTTATATTCAGAGTCAGTTATTAAATTGAAATACAAATTTTCATATATGCCAAAGTATATGTATGAGGTGAGTTCCATTAGAAGCAAAAAATTCATGGGGTATATGGTTTTTATTTTTGATGGCTATTCCCAATGAATTTATGGTTTATACCTATGTGTGTTGCTTTCAACAACAGAGGAAATATGTCATTTAGTTATGAGTCAGCTCGGCATTTAATAAAATCACTGGTATCCTATGAAATGGTTTCCCGACTAGTTGAAAATGTTCTATGTGTCCCCCTCTTTACCTGTCCAAACTCTCAGTTGTTATCCACTAATATATTTGATAAATTTGGCTGTGCATATAATAAATGAAATATTTTTAAACTTTTATCCTTCTATTTCACGTTAATGCAAATTCTCTATTCCATTCTTTGCTAGAAATGAGGATAAATAAAGGTAGAAGGTACAGGGAGACAGGCAGCAAGTAGTGTAGGCTGGAAGTAGATTGGAGATAGAAAACTAGAAAATTTTACTGAATTGTTGGATTGTGAACAAGTTCTGCTATTTACTGTGCTCTACTTGTATACCAGGCACTATTGTAAGCACTTTACATGCGTTATCTTCTTGAAAGTCCTTGCAGTCAGTCTCTCCCATAGGAATTACTGTTTTTCCCCCCTCAGCTGGTGAAGAAACTGAGTCTCTGAGGGACAGGAAAGAAAGTTATTCAGTGATGCTTGTTAAATCATGGTGAGAGGTTTTACTCAGGACCATCAAGATAGGTACAAGGCCCACTGCATGCGAACTTGCTGTTGGAGAGAGAGATTGGGCTGAACTCTCAACACAGCACAGGCAAGTGGGAATTATAGCCAAAGAACAGGGCAGGGGAAGGTTAGAAAATCACTGAGAAGAAACAGGGGTAAAGACTGGCTGAGCTGACCCAAGAGGATTCTTTTTTTTTTATTGGTACATTTTATTGGTACATTATATATACATATCACAATTACACTCCACATTGAGAACTTGTAGCAGTATATGACACAAATTAATTCTCATTTTTCCCCTTCCTCTACCCACCCTACCATCACCACCCCCTGCCTCTATATACACAGCTTTGTTTCCTTTTTTTTGCCATCAATTTTTTTTATTTTCTCATTATTTGCCCCTAAACCCCAGGCTTGGATAATTAGGCATCCTGGGATGATAGAAAATGACTAACCCAATTAGCTATATCAGGAATGACCAGATATTGAGGGTGGGGACTCTTGGTAAACTGACTGAGAGACTGATAAACTAGAATTTACAGAGACGTGCACAGATGAAATTAGATCAAGGTTCAGAAGCTAGACTAAAGTTTTATCAAGCGAGAATTTGTCAGACCGTCAAGGGTTAATTTCCTTAAGATCATTTCCAGAAGACAGCTTCTAAATTTGGGCTCTTAACTTCTATTCCTTGCTGCCTATCAACTGAGAGAACATATGTTAATCCTAATTATAGCTTCAATTTATTTAGCGTTTTAAAAATGTAAAGCATTGTTCTAAGAGCTTTATACGTACCACCCTTTGGGACACAGGCTATTATTATCTTTATTTTCAGATGATCAAATCACAGTGTAGAGAATTTGATTACTTCATCAGTGTCACCAACCAGGAGACTGAAATTAGGACGTGGCCAGTCTAGTCCATGAGCCCAGGTTCAGGGAAGATCATGGGGCTCTAAGTCAAGGACCGCAGATAGTGATTTGTCTCCTAGTGTTTTGAGCATCGAACCTTTAGAGAAACGCTTCCACCTCTCTGGAAGTGTGCATCTTTGAAAATGAAAGGAAGGGATTTGTTTCTGGGTGATTCCCAAGGGCAACTTATACTAACATTTTAGAAATCTTTACATGGTAAGGACTGAAGAACTTTGTCGCTTCTGATTCATTGACTGTCTAGGGCCCTTAGTAGCTGTAATACCCGACAGCCTCAGGGGACTGTACTCGGAAGAGGCTCAGCTTACTAGCCTGTCGTTCCTAACACACCAGTGCCTTTATGTCTCTACAGGGCAGAACTCCATGGGCCTGTGCATTTTGACATTTGAAGGCTAATTTTGGAGAAATAGCACATGAGGCTACTAGCTTCTTTAGGTGGAACCTCAGTGGTTTCTGTTGTTCCTCAGCATAAGATGTGTATATAAGAGACATATTTATGTAGCTCTATTTTTTCTATATGTAAAATTGGGCAGGTTTAAAACAAAGTAATACTAATTTACAAGTTTAAAGTAATACATGAGTGTAACTGCATGTGATTTGCCAAAACAATTCCATTAGCCAACTTGTCCTGCTAGAGGTCTGTTACACAGATTTGTGCCATATACTCTAAAGATATCTTTTATAACATTTTAAAAAAGAAGGAAATATTTATGCATATTGCTAACATCCGCCTTCAAAACATTCTGCACCTTCCCCTTGCTTTGAACTGAACACAACTGAATATAACTAAAATGTATTTGTAAATGACTGTATTACACCTTTTCTTTCTGGACACTGGTCACAAGTTATGACTTTCACTATGAAATCTGCGAGTCCATTTTTTTTTTTTTTTTGAGACAGGGTTTCGCTTTGTAGTCCAGGCTGGCCCTGAGCTCACTATGTAGCCCAGGCAAGCCTCGAAGTCAGCAATCCTCCTGTCTCTGCCTCCCGAGTGCTGGGATTATAGGCATGAGCCACCACGCCCGGCCATTTTTTAAATCTTCTAATCATCCATTCTTTTCCGGTGTGTAGAGGGGCCACTCTTGCCTTGACCCTCTCTCCCTTCTAAAGGCCTCAGTGCAGTGCCATTCTGGGACTCCCTCACTCTGGCCACCAGGGCGCTCAGGCAGTGCACGCAGATGCATACAGTAGCTTCTGTTTCGCGCCTTGTCGCTCTGCTGCAAAAGCTTAAGTGTCGCCAAGTTAAAATATGGATGAATGTCATGAACATGTTTACACTTGGATAAGGAGGGATAGAAATGAAAATAAGATCCTTTCCATCCTCTTTTTATAGAGGGACTAAAAAGAGAGTCTAAAGTTAAACTTTAGAGAGTCTAAACTTAGCTTGGATTTTATTTTACAGAAAAGCAATATGTATTGCCTGAAGCTTTTCCTTCGTGGGGCCATAACATTTGTTACAGAATGCTCCACCCACAAATTGTTATCAGGTGGATATTTTTCTCTACGCTTTCCCTGACCTGCCATTTACCATGCACACAGGTTGGCAGTCTCAACTTACTGCAACCACAGTAAAGCACACGGCTTACTTGTGAAATCTTACACGGACCTTCTGAGTACTATTCTTTTGCGTTTTACCCTGTATTCTCTTCTTTCAGATTCTCTAAGGTCACACCAATGCTACACAAAGCACTGAGCTGCTTTGCAGGACCAGGGCTCGATTTCTGCGACTTTTGAAGCTATTCAGTGTGATCCTTGCAGTCTGCCAGGCAGCTTACTGACAAATGCCACATTCTTTTAAAAACCAGGTTACAACCAAAAGCAAACAGTTAGGTCTTTTTCTTTGGTACACAGATGGTGCTCACTCTCTTTGATGTGTTACCCTTTCCGGGTCTGTTAGGGAAACTAGACTCCTTCCAAGTGCATGTCCATCCTCTTTCATACAAGATGCTTCATCTCCACAAACAAGGAAGGCAGCTTCTTGGCCTGCAGCTGCTGGCCATCTTCACACTAGCTGCAGCCTCCTCCATGTGATAGCATTTAAACCCTCCCATTCCTTACGTGTTGTCATTTTCAGACCATCAGGAGCTTTCACCTCTTCTGGATCTTTCCCCAGTAATTACACTTGATTATGTTCTATCGGGATCTTCAACAGAGTCTCATGAAGTCTTACCCATCTGTTTCAGGGCCCGGTAGTCTTATAGCTTTTACTTCTCCCTACACCTCACAGTTGTTTCCGTGTCTTTAACCTGAGCTGTTCCCTCACAACCCAGAGATCTTGTGTCTTCGCCACTCTTTAAGAACAGTCCTTTCCCAGGAGCTGGCCCCTGAACACTCCTTCCTCCTGTTCAGTTGGCATTCCTTTCTTCTTCCATTGTGTGGCTGGAAAAATCTGATCTGTTTTCCTGAATGGAATGTGACCCTTCTCCCTCCTGCACTCAGTCTACATTAGTAATCTCCTCCGTTATGTGCACTGCTCTCTTTTTCCCAAGCACACTCTTTTGTCTCACAAATCTTTATTTAATAACGCATACAGGTTGCATGCCTGAAGCGTCTATGTACTTGCTTTTTTTCCACTGGTGTTCCTTGTTTTCTTACATTTCCACTCTTCCTATTATTTCCACAGCCCCTACTATTAATAAAATCCTGGGTTCATCTGGAGTCAAGGAACTAGGCATGAGCAGCACCATCAGTAGCAGTCGCCGTTGCCAAATTAATGTTTCTTGGTCTTGGTCTCACTGTGTTGGCCCAGGCGTGGATCTGACTGGCTCTCAAGGCTTGAGCCTCTCGGTCTGGGCCTTTGTGATCTGACCCTGCCACACTGAGGCCAGTAGTCCTACAGAGTGATCAAGTGACTTCTCCCTTCTCCCCAGTAAGATCTAGCACTTATGGTCCTTTACTCTACATAGGTAATGCTAAATGCTCTAGCCTCTGAACTACTGTCATCCCTCTGCTCTCATTATAGTTTTCCCATCCATTATCTACTATTTCAAAAAACCCTGAGTGTTTGCTTTGCCTTTTCTCACCTGTTTTGCACCAGAGTGTGATCTGACTCTCACAGTGTTATGTGTACATGTTATTTTCCTCACTTAGTATGAAGTTATATCATCTAGTGAAAAATATTTCTATGTATATCCCGCTAGAATTTTTTTAAATATATGGAATATATACTAATCACTTTCTTAAACTCCAAAGAATGAATTCCATCGACCAAGTGGCCTGCTGATGGATGAGCTGAAAGGAAGGGTAAAATGTGGCTTACGTACACAGTGGAAAACTACCAGCGCCTCTCCCAAAGGGCCTGCCATTTGTACCAACACGGATAGTGCTGAAGGGCATTGAGTTAAAGTGGAATAAACCAGTCATATACAAACACTGGATTTCTCACTCAAAAGTAGAATCTTGCCAGGGATTTAGCTCAAGTGGTACTGTGCCTACCTTGGAAGCACAAGGGTCCAAGTTCAATCCTTAGTACCACCAAAAAAAAAAAAAAAGAGAGAGAGAGAGAAACAAATGATTTCACAGAAGTGGTTGGGTGAAAGTTACCAGAAGATATTTGGAGAGGAGGAACAAATTCTAATTATTCTATGACAAATAGGGTGACTAAAATTATAACAATTTGTTACATATTTGAAAATAACTAAAAGGGAGGTGTTTAAAGTTTCCCAATACAAAGAAATGTAATATCCCATAAATATGTAGAATTATGTGTCAGTTAAAAATAAAATTCCAGTCTGAATTCCAAAGCACACGTGGTCCTACAAGTTTTAAATGTGAGACAGTAAGCCTGTGGTGACTTGGGTATGTGTTAATGTTAGATGACAGGTGGTTACATGCCTGTAGTGGGTGCTATGGGAGATAAGGGAAAGTCCAAGCACCAGACAGGCCTTTTGGGTTTAACTATTGGAAAAACAAGCCACATGGAAGATGATTATAAAATCCTGGGGGCCATAGCCCCTGATTAGTAGATTATTACCAGTGACGAGGTTATTATAGAAGACTGATCTATTAATTTCCTATTTGCCTCTGTAAAGCTTGGTTATTGTACATAGCAAACTGAAATTCCCATCAGTTCTCAGGCCAGATATCCTGCACCTGATGATGCTTGTTCTTAACCTGTTGTCTGATCTAACTTCACAGGACTGTGGGGAAGGCAACCTTGGCTTTAGACACCTTCTGGCTCCTTCTAAGGAGGTTTCTCCAAGTGTTACCAGTTCCAGCTGGGGCCACGCACAGACTGAAGCCATTTCAGCTTGTGTAGAGAGCGCTGTGCACATGTCATTATGAATATCTCATTAACTTAAGTATTTTCGAGTTGATTTTTAACAAATTAGTTCCTCTGTGGTTTCTCCAGAAGTACATATCTAATTCTTTGTTTTAAATAATAGAGATGCTTATGTCATAACAGAGTGACAGAGTCCTTTCACTGCCACGTTAAGCATCTCTTCATGCAATGACTTTTACTTATCTGTCTGCCCTGAATAAATGACTGCTGTTTATCACTGTTAGCACATTTCAGGATCCAGTAAGGAAATATTCACACTGTATTTGACCATGTAAATTATGTATGCACAAAGAGGAAAAAAGGCTTCTCACAGTTGTTTACTCTCAGGGAGCAGTGTTTGCTTTCTCATGAAAGAAGCATCTAAAAAGAAAAAGATCACTATATAGAAGTTAAATACTATCACAGTAGGGTGAGTTAAAGGAAAGTCCTTGGCTCATTAGCCAGGCATTTTATGTCCACTCTAAAATCCTGTCATTATCTATTTCACTTCTGGGGCTTAAACCATCCTAATCACTGATGTCATGGAGCTTATGACAGGCTTGTCTCCTAGTGCAAGGTACCTCGGGGTCGACTAGAGCCTCAGTGCCTCTGTGTAGGACAGTGCCAACCTGAAATTCTAGTTACTTCTCTACCTCAAACAAAACTTCCTGCTTTGAGTATTATGTTTACAAACTTGGTGCTCCTGAAAGTAAATATTAACATTTTGTCATGGTGGTTTGTCAGTCTGTCTTACCTTGTGCTCGGGTTCACATCTACAGGGTCCCCCAAAGCCCCATTTGTGGAAGGCATTGTCTTTACTCCATGGCACTACTAGGAGGTAGTGGAACCTACAAGATGTGGGGCCTAATAGAAGCAAATCATTGAGGTGTGTTCTTGTGGGGATATTTGAGCCCCAACCCCCTCTTGTTTCTCTTTCTATTTCCTAGCTGACATGAAATGATGTGGCTTCTCCTACTATTTGTTCCCACTGGTGTGTACTGCTTTACCACAGGCACGAGCAATCAAGCCAAGCAACCAAGGGCTGATACTTCTGAAACAGTTTGCTAAAAATAAACATTTTCTCTTTATAAATTGATTATCTCAGACATTGTGTCACAATAATGAAAACCTGACTAAAATACTTTCTTTACTATTATCTTTCTTCAGGAAAAAATACTAAGGTCCCAAGATAATTTTTGACCAAATATGCTCATTGGTATATTTAGATAGTTTATAGAATAATGACCATTAAGCAGACAGACACCTTTGTGTATTTCATTTCCTACCTTTGTATTGTACCAATATGTGTCAATAATAAAGGAAAGTATTGGTAAGAGAAATAATGCCTATATCATTTTACCTTTTGGTGAGAAAAAATACAAGGAATTGTACACTGAGTATATTCCCACTGTTCCAGGCTCCTAACCAATGAAGTTTTGTTGTTGTTGTTGTTGTTGTTGAGACATGGTCTCGCTTTGTAGTTCAGGCTGGCCCTGAGCTCACTATGGTGCCCAGGCAAGCCTTGAAATCAGCAATCCTCCTGTCTCTGCCTCCCGAGTGCTGGGATTACAGGCGTGAGCCACCACTTCCCCCATTGTGGTATGCGGTGTGGATTGCTGGTGGGCGTGAGTCTCCACACCCAGCATTATATGTGGTTACCGGGGATCAAACTCAGGACCTTGCGCTTGCGAGGCAGGCGCCAGAACCACTGAGCTAACCCTCCGGCCCCAATGAAGTTTTTAAGAAACCCTTTCTAGTTTCTAATTTTTATAGGTCACTAACCACTTAAGACATTCTTAACAGAGTGTCTTTTTCCACAGTTGAGAATTAACAGTCCACAGTTTGTTTTTGAAATTTCTTGAGACCATAAAACATACATGAAAATGAAGTTTCTAAATAGAAGAGATTATATTTGAAATAAGGTTGGGTTTTTAAGGAACAATAACCTTGCCTAATAAACTCATACCTTTTTAAAAAAATACCTAATTTTTTCTTTAATTGGCATTTACTTTAATTGTAGATCTGGAATTTTTGAAAGCAATAAGGAACTTGGATGCTGGATTAAATATGAAATTTGAGAAAGCTCATATTAATGATCTCTAGAGAGAAATTAGGTAGTTAGGTGTTAGTTTTCATTTAGCATGTAAATTGTTATCATGACTTCTAAGCTAGCACTGAGACAGATTTTAGCATATTTTCTCTGAAAACACACCCTTTCCCAAGGTGATGTGGTAATAGTATGACAGAATATAGTTCTGCAGGGAGTGACTTAGAGCTTCATGCTGTGCCTGGTACAGAAAAGGCAGTTGCTATCCTTTTGAGGGTTTTTGGATATATCCTTTTTAGGGTTTTTGTAATACAGTTACATTAACTAGTAAACCTAAGAACTAAAGATTTACCTTACAGAAAAATTTGGAGGTAAAGTGGTATGAGTATAAAATCAGAGTGTAAGGACAGAGTAGAATAAACATAACCACCGTGACAGTAGTAGAAACATTCAGATGTTAAACTGTGCAGTATTGATGCCTTAGGGAAAATATTCCAAGAGATTGTAAAACCATTTGATTTGTGCCCTAGAAATGGCTAGGATTTATGACTGGGGACATCTTAGAAATGTGTGTGTCTAACTTCCCTGTAAATAATTTTCTATCACTTTTATCATATCTACCTTAATTAGATACTTTGCATACATATTACAATTTAAGTGAAGTATCACGTTCTTGTGTATTTTAATATGAAGATTAAGTGAGAATGCCAAGCAAAATAAGAAATCTCATTAAAGTATGTCATCAAATTTCACTTTGAAAAATTAAAATCTAGAGTGTCTCCTTGCTAGAAGCAATGGATTTATTTACCAATGATAAAAAGGAACACTGTCTTCTTTTTGGAAAAGACAGCATCTTAAACAACTAAGCTTTAATAATTCTGTGGTGACTTGACAAAAATTCAGGGCTACTTAGTGAGTAAAGTCTCTGCTCTCCTACCAATAAACCTTAGGATGTAAACCTATTTTTGAAAAGTTTTTCATGAAGTCATTTCCTTCTTAGTTACCTCATTACAATATTTAATGTTATAACTTAGGTAATGGTCCTTACATTTTAAGGTACTAAGTACATCACTACTAGGTTTGAATGAGAACCAAGACAGATGAAAATAACCTTTAACTTTTTAAAAAGTATTATTCTACAACTGTGGTCACTGTGAATTCAGGCCTGTGGCAGACAAAAAAAAAAAAGTTGCATGTGCCTCATAGTGGTCAAGAAAAGCCTTGCGTTTTTTGCATCTCATCAAAGCTGTAGCCCAAGCGGGAGGTGAAGTCACTTTGTCACAGCTTCCGTGTACGAGGCAAAGATGAACCACGGCAGGTGGTGCAGAAGGCCCGTTTGGAGCACCCCAGTCTTTTCCTGTCACTTTCCTGCCATCTCCCTGGGCAGGTGGCATTGCCTTGCTTTCGCCTCCCCTTCTGCAGTCACAGGTAGGCAGTCTTAGGTAAGGGGCAGACTTTGGAACTACATAAACAAGAATTTAGATTCCAGCTCTGTGAACTCATGACATTCATCCTAAGCCTCAGCTCCTTTATCAGCCATATGAGAACAGTGATGATATGGCCTGTAGAGTCCACTGTAAGAACAGGGGTAAATCCAAAGCATCTTGAACAGTCCTTTTGTTAAAGTAAATCTTGTATATAGTTATTACTTCAGAAAATGCAGTAAATGTACGTGCTACATCTCTGGTGAATTTTCAGTTGAAGACCTTAGTCTGAAATTGTATAATAACAACACTGAAAGGGATACTAGTGAATGAATGGAAAAGAATCTTACGTCCATCCTTAAAGACTACAAGTACCCTGGGCCAGAGATTTAGCTCAGTGGTTCTGGCGCCTGCCTCGCAAGCCCAAGGTCCTGAGTTCGATCCCAGTAACCACATACAATGCTGGGCGTGGTGACTCACGCCCACCAGCCATCAATACCACATACCACAATGCCGGGTGTGGTGGCTCACACCTGTAATCCCAGCACTCGGGAGGCAGAGACCGGAAGATTGCTGAGTTCGAGGTTTTCCTGAGCTACATAGTGAGCCCAGGGCCAGCCTGAACTATAAAGCGAGACCCTGTCTCAAAAAAAAAAAAAAAAAAAAAAAAAAAAAAAAAATTACAAGTACCCTCTTACCTAAACTGAGCCTGTCTGTCTTGACCATGATAACACTACTGAACCAGTTTTTTTTCCTTTTTTTAATGCAAGACTGGCTCCACTCAATCTTTACAAGAATTGAGAGTGCAGAGGATCTAGGACCTGTTTTTATGGTGTTCACTCCCTTTGCATAAACCATTTCAAACCTATCTCCTCCCTGTGCCTTTTAGGCAATAATTCAGAAGTCAAGGTATTCAGTCCAACTCCACGGGTTTCCCAGCATCTAGCACCCAAGCCACCAGTGTCCATAACTAAACGTAGGAGTCAGCAGCACCACAGGAAGTAGTTAGCTACGGAGCGAGTGCTCTGTGTGAGGATTGCAGGAGGAGAGGAAGAAGCCTCCCTGCCGCCCTCTCAGAGGTGAACCCCGGAAAGTTTATGGGCTGAAATGCACAGAGAGCACAAAGAGATCAAGCTTAGCTTGTCAGACGCTGAGAAAGGGGAGCTGTAAGCAAGTAAATCTCAAGTCCTGAACAAGATCCAGGCAGACTTTGAATATTTAATTTATGCAATGATCATGATTTATTGGAAATAATAGAGAACTAAGAATTTACTAAAACGAAAAAATTTCAAAGCTAAGAGGAAAAAGTTGGTTAATAATAGATTCTGTTGGCACTCATAGGGAATACTTTATAGGCTTTTCAGAAACTCCATTCCTAAATACACGTTTTTTTATAAAAATCATATATAACAGTTGAAAATAAAAGACATATTGAAGTATGCGTATTGAGTGGTCCATAAGTTTGTTAAATAGCTAGATGATTAGACCCATCACAAAAACCTCCCAGGTCTTGATTCTAATTTATGTCCCAATACAATTCCAAATTATTGCCTGTCATAAACCTTTTAGGTGAATTCCTGAAACCAGTAGTGTTAAATCTGTGAATGCTAAGGGTCTACTGTAATAATGAGACATTCATGTGAATAACTTGCCTATATGTGTAATTATCAGGGAGACATAACAATTATGTATCTTATTAAACAAGTACCTAATTAATGTTGTTGTAAATTGAGCTTGATTAGAACACAGTCTTTACACTTGTTATTCCTGCCTCCTTTCTATTAAAAAAAAAGAAAAGGAAAATCAACCTTTGGTGAAGTTTTGTTTAGGGATCTTTCTTTTTTTCCTCTCTTTTTTTCTCTTCCCTTCTTTCTTTATTTTTATTTCCCTCTTTCTTTCTCCCTTTTTTTTCCTTATCTTTCTTCCTGTGAAAAAGATGAGGCCTTGTCACTTTGCCCTTGACCTCCTGGGTTTGTGTGACCCTTCTGGCTCAGTCTCCAGAGTGGCTCAGATGACAGGCACAGCTATTGCACCTTGCTAGGTTCGCAATTTTAATAATGCTTTATGAATTCTTCCAGAGTGGTGCTTAGTATATAGGAATGCAATTATGTATTTATCTTGAAGATACCATACTTTATGAATTGTCTGTTATAGCTAAATATTTTTGTATTCCTCCCTTAAAATAGAGAAATCATCTTTACAGATTAGTAACTCAAGTCACTGAATCATAAGTAGGAAGTACAAATTTTAATTCAGGCCATTCTTCTTTTCTTATATTAGTATGTAACTATAAGTTTTCCAGTACAAGCATTTGAATTGTAAGCTTTTCTTTATTTGAAATCCCACATTTGGTAATTAAAATATTATTAAGTTCAAACTATTTCATTGCTTTCTTTGTTATTTCATCTTTGGTCAATGAGTATTTGGAAGTAAATTGTTTAATTCAGAAACATTTTTCAAGTGTTTTGTTATCAATTCTCATTAATTCTTTTATGGAAATGACTGCGAAATATATCTATAAAATGTTAATACTATTAAACATACTGAATTGTTTTATGATACAGATTATGGTCTGTGTTATTGAATGTTCTATGTACAATAATACAAATGATGTTGCACACAGCATTCTATAAATTTCAATTATATCAAATTGGTGGACATTATTGTTTAAGTCTTCTGAGGAAACATCGATTCCCCTCTTAAGTTCCAGTTAGTTGATGAGAAAAGAGTTTTAGTTCCAAATGTATATTTTAATATAGCTATACCTCTTAATCAAGCATTGGTGGTTAAAATAATACTAATTTTTTCTTTGCTCTATAGCTTTTCTTGTCTGATCTCTACATCTACACTGAGTTCAGGTTTCTGGGGCTTTCTCTAATTGAGTCTTCCTCTTCAGTACCCTGCCGCACAACTTCCAGTCACCTCAATTTACCAAAGTGCTGAGCGCTGTGCCCCGTGCTCAGCAAGACCCATGACCTTACATTTTCCTCTCCTCAGGCCAGTAGAAAAGCCAGGACTACCTGCGGTTTGCCTGGTGCATTACCTGTGCGTGTACTCATTCTCTAGAATCTCAGCTCTAGGCAGCACAGTTAGCCAGTGTCTGAAAACCATTGTTTCATGTGTTTTGTCCCATTTTCTAGTGGTTTATAAGATGTTTTAGTCTAGTATTAATTTTTTGTCATGAGTAGAAAACAAGTAAAAATAAATTTCACTTGTCAATATTATAACGGTATGTTGGTTGAGTAAAACCCTTTAAAATACCTGTGAAAGAGATAGAAGGAGGTGAGAGAGAGGAGAGGAGAAAGTAAGAGGACTACAAATTTAAGATGTATTATGTATATGTACCAACTCTCATGAGTAATGTGATTATGATTTCCTAATAAAAAAAAGTAAATAAAGTGCCTTCTGGAGTCATAATTAGGAGGGAAAGAAAATGCCTGGGGATAAATGCCCCTTGTAGAAATAGATGATGTAAGAGGGATTCAGCTCAGTGAAAATGACTTAGCTTTTGTGTAGCCTGGTAATCTAGAAACCTCTACTTGGGGTCCTTCGGAAAGTAATGTCATGGCTGGGGGTATTTAGCTCAGTGGTACTGCACCTACTTTGGAAACAAAAGGGTTCAAGTTTGAGCCCAGATACCACACACACAAACACACACAAACACACACACACAAGCAGTGACAGAAAGTAATTTCAACCTGAGTCATATATATTAACCTGAAACTCTGATGGGGCAAGAAAAAAGGTTGGAAATGACCCCATGATCAACAGTAAAATCAAAAGAACAGAAGCACAAATAAAAATGCACTAAAAAGAAAAGCATAATATAAAGTGCTATATTATCCAGTGCTCAGACTTTCTTGACTGACAGACATAAGGTGGCAGTGAAGAGACTGAACAAAATTTCATTCCTAATCAGAGGAATCAAATACTGTTTTCATTATTTATATGTTCATTGCATAAAAATAGAAAACATACATTAAAATATTTAGTTATGCCTGGTGTGTTGTAAAGGGCAGTAGACAGTTACTGAAGGCTGCCACAAGGGAAGCCTACCAAGTACTTAAAGTGGAAAAGCCACAGTGGAAGAACTCGTTGATCATACAGTAGGCGTAAGACTGCACATGGGCTCTTTGCCCTTAGGAACCAAAGGAAGATGATGGTCCTTCAGCAGGAAGCTGTGAGTTTATCTACCTTATTAATCTGAGGTTTTGAGAGGTGAGTTAAAAATCCTTGCTGCTTAAGGAAGTTGAAGCCTTAAAACATACTACCTTTTCATTTCTCTTTTAAAGTGAGAGAAGCTTGAATAGGTTTGGATCCAGGTAGAAGGAATTGGTGGCAAGCAAAGGAAGGTAAAAGAGAGGTGAAATTTAAGAGCATGGTACAGAAATGCTTATAGTTGTGGGAGTGACTTGCTCAAGTGGGAAGGCCCATAAAGTGAAATGGGGAAATAGATAAGTCATTACGAACATCAAGGTCCCCCAAGATGCTGTCTCAAGCAGAAGTGCAGAAGACAGTCATCTAGCTAGCAAATTCCTCTATAGAAAGACACATAATCCTAACATGGTATGGAAATGAGAGTTCTGCCTTCTCCAGGTTTAAAATGCCTTGGAGAGGGTCAAGGATTTAGCTCAGTAGTTCTGGCATCTGACTTGCAAGCCCAAGGTCCTGAATTAAATCCCTGGTACTACATGCCACAATGCTGAGTGTGGTGGCTCATGCCTGTCATCCCAGCACTCGGGAGGTAGAGGCAGGAGGATTGCTGAGTTTGAGGCTTGCTGGGCTACATAGTGAGCTCGGGGCCAGCCTGGATTACAAAGTGAGATCCTGTCAAATAAAATAAGCCTCAGAGAAGGGAAATGTCAGGAAGGGCAGTTGGAGAGAACATAGGGAAACTCAAGATGATAGAGCCGGGTGTGGTGGCTCACGCCTGTCATCCCAGCACTCGGGAGGCAGAGACAGGAGGATGGCTGAGTTCGAGGCTTGCCTGGGCTACAGAGTGAGCTCATGGCCAGCCTGAACTACAAAGCGAGACCCTGTCTCAAAAAAAAAATTTTTCAAGATGATAGAGGCATGTGTTTAAAAGCAATGTTTACATTGTATAAAAAAGAATTGAGACAAAAGGCAAGAAATATAGAACTTTGAGGGGATAAATTTTTAAATTGCTTTTATTGGTACATTTTATACATATCTTTTGATCATATTTAACATTGCGAACTTATGCCCATACATGATACATCTTGATTCTCATTTTCAAATATGGAAATGGAGTCAGTGGACCTAAATGGGATTCAGTTTAAAGGTTTCACAGTGTCCCAGCATAATGTCTATTTGTGGTACACCTCATGACAGTGGCCACTAAAATGTTACTTCTATCATCACTGAAAGTTCTCTTTTGAGATTTAAGAATATCACCCGTATGGAAACAGGGTAAAGTTATAATA
The DNA here is from genome assembly GCA_004025085.1 of Thryonomys swinderianus. Taxonomy (NCBI): domain Eukaryota; kingdom Metazoa; phylum Chordata; class Mammalia; order Rodentia; family Thryonomyidae; genus Thryonomys; species Thryonomys swinderianus. The sequence continues at coordinate 19,227 of PVIC010013118.1, forward strand.
CATACTAAAGAAGGAAGGTTCTGGTTTATTTGTTGGGTAAAGGAAATAAAATGTTTATTAAGATATCAAATCAAGCTGGAAAAGCTAATGTTGCTAGTGGCACCTTGGAAGCTAGGAATGAGGGTCAGCATCACTTCATTGAATAAAGACAATGACTAGGAGTTGTAGTCCAGTAGACATTACTGCAGTGTAGTACATGTCAGTAGGGAAAGTGAAATATTTATTACAGATTCAGAATAGCCTAAGATTTTCTAAGAAAAGATCCAAGAATAATAGATTATAATAGAACATATGTATCCAGCTATTAAAATACTAACTTTATTTAGTACATATACAGGACCAAACATATAAAATGTTATGTAAAACTAATATATTTGAAAGATTGTTGTTCCTAATTTCTGAAAAGCACCAATATGGAGTAACAGATTCCATGCCTTGCTGCTGAGAATACAAATGATACACTCACGCAGGAAGAAAACTTGGCAGCTTCTTACAAAACTAAGGCTCCTCTTACTATATGATTCAGCAGTCACACTCTTTGATATTTATGCAAATTAACTGAAAACCTACATCCATGTAAAATCTTCACACAGATGCTTATAGCGCCTTTATTTATAATTGGACATAGCCAAGATGAGCTTCACTGGGGAGACGGATAAACTGTGATACATCCCGACAAGAGGTAGACCATCCAGCCATGAAAAATGATACACTTACCCAGGACTGGTAAATGAAAGAAGCCAATCTGAAGAGGCTGGGCACTGAATGACTCAAATTAAGTTACATTCAGCAAAGGCAAAACCGGGAAGAGAGTGGAAACTCAGTGGTTTTCTAGGTCTAGACGGGAAGGGTTGAAATAGGTGCCACACTGGGGTTTGTAAGGGAGATTATTCTGTGCGATACTCTAGTGGGGATCCATGCCATTGTGCATTTGTTAGAACTGCCCCAGGGTGTGGTATCAGGAGCAGCCTGTGATGTAAGGAACTTCTGGGAACGGCGCTGCATGGAAAGGCTCGCCATTTGTAGAAATGCGACCTGTGGTGCCAGATCAGGGTGGGAAGAGTGCCGTGTGTGTGTGTGTGTGTGTGTGTGTGTGTGTGTTCACTAGAAAGCGTACGGTGGCAGGTAAAACTCTTCATATTTTCTGCTAAGCTTTCCTGTGAACCTAAAACAATACTGAAGACTTATTAAGTAGGAAGAAAACCAGTAAGTTTCATCATTTCATTTTAACTTTGCAAAATGTGTGGGCTTCTGTGAGGTGTAGTGATTTAATGATCAAGATCTAGGAGATGAGAAGGGGAACTTACTCATGGGCCAGTGAGTGTGCAGGAATGCTGGAGGTATAAAGCTCTCCTGTCCTTTATTGTCGAAGCATCACTTCTGGCTCTTCTAATGACACCTCCTGCTCCCGCACCTCCTCCTCTTCATCATCATCCTCTTTCTCTTCCTCCTCCTTTTTCTCCTTCCTCCTCCTCTTTCGCCTTCTTGGCAAGGGCTTGCAGAGTTGCTAAACTGCCCACCCTTACTCTTGCAGGCCTCCTCCATCTGCCTCCCAGAGTGCTAAGATTACCAGCATGCCGCCACCATGCCTGAATATATGCCTATTTTTCTTCTTTCTTTTCTTCCTTCCTTCCTTTTTCCTCTTTCTCTGTCCCTTCCTCCCTTCCTTTTCTCCTTCCTTCTTTCCTTTCCTCCAACCGAAAAAATAGCAGTGGTACTGTTTTCATAAAGCCTAAGGCTCACTGACATCTATATTGAAACAACATGACATTTGTGTAGCACGTGCAGTTGCCTAATACAATTAATGTATTACTGATTATGTCGTTTCTCATTTCCTTGCATCATGGCTACCAAGGACTTAAAAGATTGTTACCATGTTTCACTGATGATGACCAAATGCTAGGAGGAGATGAGTGATAAATTATGTTCTAGTTGTGTTAAATTTAGGATTTGGAATTTATAAACATGGAACAGCATATCTTCCAGCCATTTCTCTCCTTGACCCCTTGAGGCCTTAATGACTGCATTCCTAGAGTGTACTTCTCTTTGGGGCCGACCGTGCCACTGCTGTCCGCACACTACCACGGATGGGGAAGAATAGGCAAGTGCCACACCGTGGACAGTGTTTAGTTTTGCCGTCAGAGTTTAAGATTGCTTGTCTAGCCAGGTGTGGCGGCATGTGCCTGTAATCCCAGCACTCCAGGAGGCTGAGGCATTAGGATCACCTCAGGTTTTGAGGCTAGCCTGGGCTACAGCTTGAACTACACAATAAGACCCTGTCTCAAAAAAAAAAAAATTTTTTTTTAAAGATAACAGTTCCAATTTCTTTTATCTTTTCTACATGATTAAACCATTAATAAGGACTGTAAGCAACTATCAGAAATTTTGTTCCCTCCATTTGGTACACACAATATAATTCTTATTTTGGAAGCTGACGTTGCTTAGAAAATCTTTTAAACTGCTTTTCTCTCTACAAAAATATCAGAGTTGGAAATTAAGTCAGACTATTAGACATGTGGGAAGATGGAGGGGAAAGTGAACAGATTGTGCCCTGACCTTGTCAGAGGTTCCTTCCTGCTCATGAAAGCGGTAGTGGTTATGATGGCCTTTACTGCCTCGATCTTCTAAAAATCAACACAAATAGGTTTAAGTTTCATTGCTGCAATACAAAGGATACTTGAAATTGGAGATATGAGATTGTAAATAAGAGATCTCTGCTAAAGACATCCAGATATCTCTTCAGAAAAAAAATGGGTTCACTTCAGGGGTTTATAAAAGCCATACCTACCTGCTCTATGCCTCTTATCAAATTAGACTCATATGAGTGATGCAGAATTTTTTCTTAATTGTATTAAAATGGAAAGGAAACAATGATAGGCACAATCTACAACAGCAAAGAAAAAAGTAAATGCTAAGTCGTGTGTGCCAAGGGAGACCCAGGCACAATGATGCAGAAGAGGACAATGGGTCATGTGAAATATACCTTGGTATCTTGCTGAGTATGGCAAGGACAAGAAAATTGTCACAGGTAATTTGTCATATAAATAACGATCACATAGGACACCTGGGATCAATGATAATTTAGATTCTGATCCACTTATTAACTTCTGACTGCTTGCAGTTGTACAGCCCAGGCCAGGGTATGGGCGCAGCACCTGGATTAGTCCATTTGGACTGCTAGAACACAATCCTGCAAACTGACTAGCTTATACTTCTCCTTGTGGATGTAGTGATCAAGGAGCTGGCAGATTCAGTATCTGAAGGTATCTTCTTGGGATGACAGTTTCTGAAACCACAGGTGGTAGCAGGGGAAATCCTAATCTCCTTAGCCCCAACAAGGGAACCGATCCCATTCATGAGAGCCCTGCCCTCATGCCCTAATCACGCTCCCAGCTTGCCTCCCAGTGCCATCATACTGGAGATTAGGTCTCAGGCTCAACACATGAATTTGGGGGCCGCAAACATTCTGGTCTTAGTAATAGCTAGGGCTTACTGTTTGCTAGAGTTGAAAAATATAGACCTAAATGACCATGAAACAAGATAGACCATGATGTATACTATAATAGAACAACAATGAAGAGTAGCAGGAAAACTGTGAGTAAGAGATTGTAATTTAGGTAGGGAATGTGGAGAGCCATTCTGGTAAGAAGATGACTTTGATCAGACCATGAGGCTTGGGTAGTATTTTAACTCAGAGCTTAAAGGGCAAAACTTCTGGACCAAAGGGAGTGCATGAGCAAAGACAGTGAAATGTAAATCATGTTGACAGATGTTCCCACACATGGAGATGTTCAGATGTGCTTTGCATTCATGCATTATGGTCGCTGAACACGTATAATCTAGGCACTGAGCTAGAAGCAAGGACTTGGAATCAGCAAAGCCATGTTTGAACCATGATCACCATTTTACCAGCTGTGAGACTAGAGACAGGTTACTTAGCCCCTCTGAGCCTCAGATTCACTGCTCTGTAAATAGATATCAATTGTGTAGAACTACTTACAAGGAGTAATGAAGTGATATGTGTAAATTCTCTAACTAGCACTCATTCTGAGAGGCAGACAAGTGAGTGAAGAAATAGTTATGATAAAGGATAATGTGAAAACTTCCTCCTCCTAGGGGCATTGTGCAAGGTTTCCCAAAAGAAGCCACATGTTACATTGAGATCTGATGTTTAAAGTTTGTGTTTGAAAGGCAGAGGGAAGGTGAGAAAGATCCTTCTGAGGTCAGAAAGTGGTAAATCCCTTCATCATCTGTGGGGGTGGTGGGGGTGCTGGCAACAAGCAGGAAGAGAGAAAGGGCCGAATAAATGTCTACAGGTAAACAAAGCTTCATTGCCATACAAACCACTCTCCCTATTCGAGACATCAGAGGCTTGTGCAGAACCACAAAGGATGGAAGATTCTCCATGCTGAGCTCTCGATATATGTACAAGCTTTCATGAGAGTTTTTGTAGCAGAGGTACTATGTATTATTATTATTATTTTGCTGAAAGATATTTAGAGCCAGGAAGGGGAAAGACAGACAAACAGGCAGACAGAGTGAAAGAAAAGGAATATGCAGTTGTTTTTTTCAATTTGCTTAGTCTGTAGACATTCAGCACAAGGTGACTGGCTCTTTTCAGAGCAGGAATCTTACTGGTGTTGGTTGGTGTATTTCACCATGGACACGGTGGTTTAAGCTGCATGTCTTTTTATGTCTTTTCCCAGACTGAACACTTGCCTCTGCAGACTCAAGACAGTGAAAGAGACGTTGGCAGTCTTCTACCTTCTGTAAGTACATGGTCACATTTGTATCAGTCCAGGTGGAGCTACGGCCTAACATGCTTATTAAAGTATCATCAAATGTCTACAAAAGCTCATTTTAGATAACTCACTCCTATTGTAGTGAGTGATCATTTGGTAAAGCTCTGGAGCTTGCTTACTTTTAGAAGTGTCCCAAGAATTATGTCTAAGAAATCTCAGAAGTAAAGGTTTATAAAACCAGCGACCAGGCAGAGAGATCCATATGAGAGATACTACAGAGCGTCAGTGGGAATTAATTCTATAGTAATTGTCAGCCAGTAAAAAAGCTCAAGGTAAGAAAATTCTGTGGCAGCATTTCTTATTGTTAATTTTGTCCGGTACACAAGTTCATTTTGCTCTCCTTTGTCTGGTTCCACCGTCCCGAATCTTGCTGTTTCTTTTGCTTTGTTTGCTCAATTCCCTGTATCTCTCACATTTTCAGCTCAGTCTCGGGTCTTGTTCAAGAGACTTCTGAAGTTCAGAACCTTGTTTTTCTCCAGCTTACCTGAGCTGATACCAACTCCAAATTCCAAAATCTGAAAGTGATCACAGCCCCATTAGTCGCAATTTTGTGTTTAGGAGCTGCCACCATTCTTACTCAGTCATTGTGAGGGCTGGAAGATGATAAATTGTTGAACTTACCATGCCATTCAGTTCCTCATGGGGTAATAAATCAAAGACACTTTTTTTTTTTTTTTTGAGACAGGGTCTCGCTTTGTAGCTCAGGCTGGCTCTGAGCTCACTATGTAGCCCAGGCAAGCCTCAAACTCAGCAATCCACCTGCCTCTGCCTCCCGAGTACTGGGATTACAGGCGTGAGCCACCACGCCCAGCACTGTGGTATGTGGTATTGATTGCTGGTGGGCGTGAGTCACCACGCCCAGCATTGTATGTGGTTACTGGGCCTGAACTCATGACCTTGTGCTTGCGAGGCAGGCGCCTGAACCAGTGAGCTAAATCTCCGGCCCATAAATCGAGGACACTTTAATGAGTTCTATTTTCGCCTGTTTTTACCAAAGTGCTGAAGAATGCAAACAGCTGCTCTGCTAATGTAAGCAATGTTTGAATTTTCAGAATGGACTAAAGAGCAGGCGATTTGACTATGAAGATGAGAACTCAGTGGGAGAAGATGGAATTCAGCAGATGTATCCTCTTTACAATCATATGCGCTATGAAGACTTGAGCACTGGCAAACCAACCACCGACCCTGAGAAAGTATACATTAACCCACGAGAACATTATGTGTGATTTTTTTTTTCATTTCCCAATGGTTATTCTAACAAATGTCTTGTCTTAGAGATTGGGGAGAGAAAACAGAGGCCAATAGTTATTTTATTCTCTCTCATATACCAGCCCCAATCTGTGGTATTAAAAGTCTTGATGGATGGCTTGAGCTAATGGCAGATTTCTTTCCTTCATGAGGGGCTTCTTAGCCACCAGCTGTGTTTGTGAACTTGACTGTAGCTTTGTGTATTTCTGTGACGCTGGTGTTTAACTACTAACATTTGGCCTATGTTGGAATGTTCCTTTGAAAGTACAGCATCTGCCTGTGATGACTGCAGTGACTCTCCAGAAAGAGGGGCCCCAGCTGGTGCTGTTAACCTTGCTGGGTCTCAGGCAGCCAGCCTCTTCCTCTGTTATTCATATGGATAGAAAGAAAAATGAGTTCAGAATCCATTTTCACTAGATGTTTAGCCAGAATTTAGATTTCCTCAACGTGCAGAATACAATTACAATACCCGTGTACACACAGAGGCCCGAGGAAAGTGACAAAATTCTTATCTAGAATGACAACAAAATCGTTTTAACTGTCAGTTGCTTTTCAACTTTCATGTTACTGTATCAGGTCCTGAGGGATCCACAGTATCTCCTGTACTCTTCCCACTCCTACTAGCTTCAACTCTTGTTCTGCCTCTGTTCCCTTAGCCCTGTTGTTTACCTCCAGATTCCCCTGTGTCCTTCCTGTGACATTCTGAAAGCCCTGTTTACATGGTGTGCGGCCTGTATCCTTGTCCTTCTCTTCTCTACTGCAACTCAGTTTGCACTTCTGAAATCTCTTCCTAACTAATCTCAGTCCACACAAGCCTCACCCACTCTTCTGCATTCTTCAGACTGTTTGTCTTTCATTTTTAATCTACCTCAGAAAAGACTACTGGAAAATCACCATGAAATAACTCCTGCTTTTAAAAGCCAGGTGAAAAATTTGAAAACTTTTTTAAAAAGCATATTTGAGGGGCCGGAGATTTAGCTCAGTGGTTCCAATCCCTGCCTTGCAAACGCAAGGCCCTGATCCCGGTAACCACATACAATGCTGGGCGTGGTGACTCACGCCCACCAGCAATCAATACCACATACCACAGTGCCGGGTGTGGTGGCTCACACCTATAATCCCAGAACTCCAGAGCCAGTGGCAGGAGGATTGCTGAGTTCGCCGCGGCTTGCCTGGGCACCATAGTGAGCTCAGGGCCAGCCTGAACTACAAAGAGAGACCCTGTCTCAAAAAAAAAAAAAATTTTTTTTTCTAAAAAGCTATTTGAATATGCAATATGTGCACTGAACCCACGTGTCCTATATTCTTCTTTCCTTGCTTTACTTGATCAACAAGAGTAAAGAGATGCTAAAATGCAAGTGATACAGTAACTTTCCTATCAGGGTATCCCACAACACATTGAGGTCTGCAGATGTCTGTCTTGAGCATCTCATCTCCCTTTGTCAGCTTACAGCACCAAAACTGAGAGTAGATTACAGTGGGGTGAGCGGAGACTGAAGGATCCCAGGTACTCATGCAAATGTTGGTCACTCTCCCTCACATCCTAAAGGAAGTGTGATGTCATTTTGCCTTCTGGAAGGTGATATGTATCACAGATTCTTTTAATATAAAAACCCTACAAGCTTGCCATGTATCAAGAAAGATGGCATAAGCACTGAAATAAATGTAGTAGGACATGATCCCAAGCTACAGGGCAAGGAGAAAGGAAAATATTGATGTATTTCCAATGAGATGCCAAAGACATTTTATGATTCCTGTTATGCTGACGTTAGCTCTTATTTTTTCTTTTTCTACTCAACATGCTTTGTCAGACAAACTCTACATGTTGTTCAGCAACTGTAATGCCCCCTCCTCCATGATGTGGGTGACCCTGTAGTTCTAGGCAAAAGAATGTTTCAGTTCCATCTCAGTGTTTGGCTAAGCACTTAGCAGTTGTAAAGGTAATAGCCATAGACCATCAAAGGGTAATTTCTAAGGACCCTCATTACTGAATCCCTGTGCTATCTTAGAGTAAGATTTCACTGGTCTTCGCAGAGAAGAAGATAGTCAACGTCATTACTTAGAATGCCATCACTAAGTTAGTGTAACTGAAGGTATAGGAATCTTTGAAATATTTCTCCATCAGTAAAATGACGATGGTCAAAGCTCTCCTTAACAGCAAAGTATCCTATAAATTCTGAATGTTATAGAGAGGATATGGTGTTGCATCTCCTCTAGAAAGCTTTAAAATGCCCTATATTCTGGGAATGGTTTTGAAAGTACTACTGGGAAGCAGGTTATTGAATTAGCTTAACAAAAGCACATTGGGCACAGGGAGAGTAGAGATATCTTCATTTTCACTAGAGACAGGGATTTGGAAGCACTAAATTTCAGGAGCCCTCTTCCCAGTCTTTGATAGCCCCATGGTCTATCAATTGTCTACCCTTAACAAATCCATTGTCTACCCTTAACATGTCTTGCTTTAGTTATAGAGGAGGAACTTTAGGATGTGGACACCTCTTGTACAGCAAGCTAGTTTAATATTATCTTCGTCTGTTAGCTATGCAATTTTTTTTTAACAAACTGGTAGATTTTACAGCTATTGGCCCTCTACCTGGGTCACAAAACTATAATAGCTAGTTGTGGTGCCTCCCGTCTGTTCTCTCTAAAAACCTCACTAAATAAAGAAGAGTCCTTTTAAAGGATTCGATCAGCCAGCCCCTCAACCAAAAAAAAAAAAAAAAAAGAAAGAAAAGTGCCATCTAAAATTAGCCTTTAGACCTCTAAATCCAGAGTGTAGACTACTTGATGATGCTATTTTAATTTGGAAGTTACACTTTTATAGGTCAGTGAGTTAAGCTGAGGTATATGACTCACAGCTGATGTTAAATACTCTTTCCACAACTGGTTTACTAAAACACACGAACAGAAATAAATTCCTGTAGCATGTACTGCTTTGGGTATAGCCTTGAATTTCAAGAGAAAAGTGAGCATGTTTACAAATAGCCTTTATTGCCCATTTGGTATGCGGTGAGTCCCCAGGACAGCACAACACGGTAACATGAAGTTTCTGCACTGCTAGGGTCAACCTCACCTAATAGATGAGGAATCTTAAATAGCAGGGATGTGTTTTCTGAGTGTTCTCCCTCCACCTGGCCTTCATACATGCTCCAAATATAAAGAACTCTGTGCTCTTTGGGAGCACACAATATGCAGTTCTTACTTGTGCTAGCCTTCTCAATAACATACAAATAAGAGTGATTAACAAATATTTTGTAAACAAAAATCAACTGTTTCCCTCATTTTTCTGTGGCCTTACTTTTAGGAACAGAATTGTTTCTTCCTCCTGTTGCAGATGATTTCCTAGGTCCTCTTTTCATAGTAAAGTAAAATTCATGATTTGTTTGTTCAGTCTCTCCCTGCACTGTGCTGGTTTCCTGGTGCTATTCTTCGTATACAATAGAGCCTGCTTTCAAGCTTCCTGTTCCCTGTGGTGCAGAGGATAGACCATTATTTCAGCAATCAAAAGAACAGGTTCAACTCCTGGCTTTGCCTCTTTCTAGACAAAGAAGCTTAGGCATTCATTTAACCTGTCTAGGGTATCAGTCATCCCCATCCATAAAGCAGAGATTATAATACCCTCTCTACGAGTCTCTCAGAATTGTGAGAATTAAACAAGGCAATAATAGATGAGAAATTGTAAGTTCTCTTCAAGCTGACAAGTACCTATGCTACTCTTACTGTTGCATGTCAAACTAAACTTATGGTGCCCCCGCAGGGTTCCGAGTCCCATCATGGCCCTGGGGGAAAACCAGGCAGCAGCATGGAAATTTCAGTTTGATTTAATGTGAGTACAGCTGAATGCAGATGACAGGATATTCTTTTTATTATAATGAACATTTCTGATGCAGAAAGTTTCATATCTGCATCTCAGCCTTTTAAGTTTGAAAATATATATTCCTATAGCCAGTGGTCACTCTCATTTTACAAATTACTCTGGAAAACCATAAACATTACTGAATGTATAGTCTAGGGAGCACACACTCCACCTATTGTCTCACTGAACAGGACCAGTCTCCTGTTTTATGCTATTTGCAGAAGCCTCTCCCAACATACACTGGTAAGTCATACTGACCTCTGGCCAGTTGTTACTTCATCCAAGTCTGTTTTTGATATTAGGGATTAGAATTGTCTTCAATTCCTTTAAGGCAGAGATACGAAAGTGTATATGGAAGCAAATCCTAAGACGTGTGAAAAATGAAAGCAAATGCATATGCTCATTTTCACTTAGTGTTTAACATTCTCTAAATATGCAGAAGATTCACCTATAGTAACCATAGTTACAAAAGAAAAACCCACACCCATACAAATAATCAAAAACCACCAGAGATTTAGCTCAAGTGGTACCACACCTACTTTGAAAGCACCAGAGTCCAAGTTTGATCCCTGGTACCACAAAAACAAACAAACAAAAACACTCTTTCCCACTTGCTTCACTTTCAATGGGTCGATGCATCTCTACCAGCCCTTCTCACCTTAGTTCTTTGATAGACTACTCATTGCTGTGTTTGTCTTACCTTTATCAAATGCTGCTGCTCACTTTGGCACCACTTATACCTTTATTGACCTGCGAGGGGTGATAACACTTGTAAAGGGGACAGCTGGAAAGAAAGGGAGCTTGGGTGCAAAGCAGGAGAAGAATAGGGGAGCGTGAAGTAGAAGTATCAGGTTCACCACTCTGACTTCGCTCTGTGCTGCTCTTGTTCCTGGGCTTCCCTGGCAAGCACTCCCTTCATCACTGGGTCACTGACACACCTTATAGAAGGCCCAAGAACTTGCATCCCTATTAAAATAGAAACTAATTTTATGACTGAGCTAATCTTGTTACACATACTAAAATGTATAGAATTCCCTGTAATCCCAGCACTCGGGAGGCAGAGGCAGGAGGATTGCTGAGTTCGAGGCTTGCGTGGGCTACATAGTGAGCTCAGGGCCAACCTGAACTACAAAGGAAGACCCTGTCTCAAAAAAAAAAAAAAGAAAAAAATGTATAGAATTTGGGCATTCATGACTATTAGGCTGTTTTACTAGCCTAAAAGATAAAGCTAATGAGGGTTTATTTCTTCTCCTCTTACCCTCACTAGGTGACACTGCACTGCACTTGGGTCTTAGGCTGAGCACCGGCTCATGCGTATTTGTAAGCAGGTGGATACCAGAGCAGTCATCCAACCTTTCCTGTAAGCTTGAAAACATCCCACCTCTGCCCTGTCCCTCTAGACACTGCAGTAACATCCTTCCTAAGAGTTTTATGAACAGTAGGTCCAATAGTATTTGAGCAGATTCAGTCAGACAAGCAATTGCCTGACTTCTTCACTGAAATGAGTAAGAAATCCCCGGTCCATTGTACTCGTTCATACAAAGGGTGGAGTGTCCTTCCCTGTTAGAGCATCTTTAACATCACTGCTTTGACCCCTGAAAAACATTAATTTGTTGAAGTCTCTGGTGTTGAGCTACAGGGAAGGTTACAGGGTGACAGCCTCTGAAATGACTAATTTTTCAAAGGCTATGTAGTTCTTGGAAGGTGGATTCCTCAGGGGGAATTTCATGTGTCAACCAACACCCCGAGGGGATGCATACAGATATACTAATGCAAGTGAAAATAATTTAAAGAATTAGACAACTGTAACATTTTCCTAGGATTTCTCAGGTTTTCCCACTCTTACACTAGCATGGGGAGAAATATTCCCCACACTAAAGTCAGCAACTTGCTGAATAGAATTTTACTGGCATTAATTCAATGACAGATTTTTCTTTCTAGGGTGTGTGTGTGTGTGTGTGTGTGTGTGTGTGTGTGAGAGAGAGAGAGAGAGAGAGAGAGAGAGAGAGAGAGAGAGAGAGAGAGAGAGAGAGAGAGAGAGAGAGAGAGAGAGAGAGAGAGAGAGAGAGAGAGAGAGAGAGAGAGAGAGAGAGGAGAGACTTAGTATTTTAAAGTTTACCTTACCAGGATAAATTGTAAACTACTATGTGTATTCCTATTGTATGTTGGTTGTTGTATTAGTTGTTCTGCTCTACTGAGTTTCAGTTCATTGTAGGAGTTTAAAGTTGAGTAGATTAGAATAAAAGAACATTTAAAAGAGTTGAAAAGACACTGGACATCTTTCTGTCATAAACTATGGTTGGGCCCAGGCTATAGAAGTTCTCTCTGAATCTCAGGAAGGAGGGAAACTATCAACAACAAAAGAATTATTCTTCAGTCTACTGGTTCTGAATAAATCCATTCCATTGACAGCAACCAGAATATCTCAATCAGTGTTTAGTGGCTAAGGCTTTGATCTGTATCAAATGGCACACCCCCTACATCAAAACATACTGGTTACGTTCTAGTCCTCTAGCTGGGAGGTTTACAGTTGCATACCTGAGTTCCAGACGAACAGGTGCTCTGAATATCAACATCAAGTAAATGTGTGAGAAAGCATCAACTCTGTGCACTGCTGATAGGCAGGGAGGGTGCTGTCCTCCAAGTCCTCCCATTCTGTGTCTGTGCTGTTCACAGCTGCTGCAGGCACAAGAGTTATGTAGGAGGAATGTCAGTTGGTCCAAGGAGATATACTCTTGGACTTAAAGTTACCCTTAAATTGTAATTGCTATCTCAAACACATAGATAATTCAACTGCAGCTTTCTCATATATTTCCATCTTTTGCTTTATATAAAGAGGTGGGCAGTTGCCCTCTTCTGTTTGTTGTTTTTTTTTTTTTCCCCAAGCACTACCATGTAAAACTTCTATAGTCAGGTGCCCTGTGGCCCAGGACTCTTGTTATCATGACCCACACTAGTCATTATATATTGCCATAGTGTAGGACTTAATAGTGAAAGTCAGCTAGAGGCAAACTTGAGGGGAAGCTCCATGAGAATCTAGAACATCAGATTTGCTAGACTGACCAGAGCTGTGGCTGTTGCTATGACATATGTGTCTGACAGTGAGGAAAAAACAAAGTGTCTCCTCCAGAGGTTAACTTTTCTTAATAACTCATAATGGGTGTGTGAAGTCCTGAGTCACAGATGATTTTCTGAGTGAACGGGCACCTTTGTTTTGGTTTCCAGTGCCCTTTCTCATAATGAGTTCTTTTTTTAATTACCCTAGCATATTGATCAGACTAAATTAAATTCCTCTGTCCTGTCTTATTGATGTCTTAGTGTTCACTATATATCAACTGGATGCAGTAGTAGTTTGAGATGTTTGTCTGCTTTTGTCCACACTGTACTTTATGTCTTTACTTTTTTCGACTCAGTATTGCAAGAATGTATTCTATTACTTTAAACTGAGCATTTCAGTACTCAGATGAGTTGTCGTCTTCATTTTCATTGTACTTTTGAAATTCCAAGTCCTTTGTCCAAAAAATAAAAATAAAATTAAGTAGCTGGTGTTGCTATTAGATCCCTGGATTATTCCACTTGTCCAACCATAAAAGCTCCTGTTTATTCTCTACCTTCTGTTTCTATTTCTAAGCCAGTGTTTTAAGACATAACATCTGTTCCAGCCTATTCCCTCTTTATGTGGTCTTAACCTCTTCTTTACTTCTCAATTTTATTCCTGTAAGTTAGTCACAGGGGTTTATGGGGGAGAGGGGATAAGATGTTCAAGGGTTATGTGTAAGATAGATCCTTCTTTTAAAGTGTTTTTATAAAAGCCTCTTGGCTTAAAAAAGAGAAACTTTATACCTCTTTTTTCTATTCTTGTTTTGCTATTTTTACTTCTGAAAAGTGATCTCTGTCTGAAGATTCTTTATTCTGGTTTTAACTTTCTCCTATTTAATTCTTTTCCCACTAAAATCTCTACCTTTTCCATGTTCTGAACTTCCTGCTTATGGAGTAAAAATTAATTTTCTTGCAACAAATCCCAATATCTTTACTCCTCTCATTAAACAAATTAGTGTCCTCTGAGAGAAGAAACATGGATACAAGAACCCAGAAGCTAATTAGGTCTCGCTCTGGCCCTGGTGAGATCTCCCCTTGTGTCCTGATTCTCTTTGTGTAAACTGAAGTTAATGTGGTTATTTCACAACACCTAGGTGCTGTGAGCCTCAATTAATACATGGCAAAAAGCATTTTAGAAATGCCCTGACTACATACACACACAGTGGATAATCTGGAGAGGATTCAGGTAAGAATAGGTCCTTGTGTAGCTCAGTTCAAAATGCAAGTCCCTTGTTTTTAAAAGAAAAGAAATGTTTTACTAATGTGTTGGGGTTTTATTAGTGAAAACTAGCTTCTAACCATTCCAACCATTGTATTTTGATGTATAAGAAATATTAATAGTATGTGTTTTCGCTTGTCAGAAATGACCCGAGTTATATTTTTAAGTGATAGAGCTGCGACATTTGCAAAAGATTAGCTTTCAATTTGGGATTATATTTTAAATAGTAGATTGGTAATGTTTTTAGATAGTCTTTATTTTTAAGTTACGATAAATTGTATTTTATTTTTGCAGTTTTGAGCTATATAGTTCTTGACATATTTTGAATAAAGTTTTTATTCAAATAATGTTTTTAAATTTATATTGCTATCAATGACTCAATTATTAAATACATATAAAATAAATACCCTAATTACTTCATTGTAAAATTCAAGGTTTAAAATTTCAATCTCAAGTATTTCTGTACTTGAGTCCTTATAAAAATTTGAAAAATTCTAACAAGTACCTTTCAGCCACATAAAAATCCTTTTGATACATGTTGTGTTATATGTCATCGTAGTAACATGTAAAAATTATGTAATGCTTTTTAGAATGAAGTTATAGTCCAATTAAAGTTCTTCATTCATGATTAATCTGTAGGTATTAGGAAGGCCCTTTCATTTGGGAAATTATACCATAATTAAATGGCCATTTAATGTTCTCAATTACCAAAAACAATAAGCATTCACAGTACACATCTCTGGTAGATTTCTTAATTCTCTACTGGTCTGCAAAATCCCACAGTCTAGGAACTACATTTAAAAAATAACATCTTACTGTAATATTATACAAATTATACTCTTTTTTTTTTTTGAGACAGGGTCTCACTTTGTAGCTGGCCCTCAGCTCACTAGGTAGCCCAGGCAAGCCTCAAACTCAGCAATCCTCTTGCCTCTGCCTCCCGAGTGCTGGGATTACAGGCATAAACCACCACGCCCAGCATAGATTATACTTTTAAGGTAATTCATGTTTTCCTAGTATATTTACAATTCTATGCCCACTATCACAATAAATTCTAAAATATTTTCATCATTGTATTAGTCACTTTTCATCACTGAGACAAAATATCCAACATCTGCATCTGAAAGGCAAAGTTTATTTGAGCTCATATTTAGGAGGACTCACCCATAGTTGCTTGGCTGCAAGGCAGAAATTGGCACGGTTGAGGGGCCTTGGCTCTGGAACACCGCTATACCCACGGGATCCAAGAAACACACACAGAAAGTAGGATCCAGGGACAAGAACAGTCCTCCAGGTTGTACCTCCAGTAAGGCCCCACCTCTTGACAGCACCTTTAGCTACTGAATTTGGTAGCGAACAAACCCACTGGAGAGTATAGCCCCCCATGATCCAGCTCCCTTACATAAGCTCCTCCTGTGAACCTGAGACTTCTGGGGAATGTTTTAGTTCAAACCCTTACAATCGCTCTCGAAAGAAACCCGTGCACATCAGCAGCCTCTCCCTAACACATCCCTAACAAGTTCTTTCCAGCCACATAAAAATGCTTTTAAAATGTGGTAAGTTCTATATCCCTGGCAGCCAACATTTTACTTTCTGTCCCTTGGACTAGTCTGTTCAGGATATGTCACATAAATGGAATCATACAATGTGACCCTTTGTGATTGGATTCTTTTTTCCAATAACGTTTCTAGAGTTATCTGTAGTACTTACTCTATGTATCATGTCTTCATTTTACCAAAGAATATCATCCAGTAGACATTAGGTTGTTTGCACACTTTATAAATAAGTATGATTATAAAAAGTATTGTATGAACATTTGTGTAGGAATTTCTGTTTCATCATATGTTTCATTTCCTTGCATGTATACCTGGAAATAGACTAGCTGCGTTGTAGCTGAGCCTGGGTCCTGAGCCACCTGTAGCTGCCCTGCTCAGCAGACTTTGTACTCAGACCTGGACCTTCTGCTGCTTTGTTCTCCCTGCCCAGGGGCAAATGAGGATGAATGACACAGACACGAAGTTTAACATACTGGCATTCAGGGGTTCTTGCCTCTAGTAGGCAGAGGAGCCTGTAGTGTCCAGCTCCTCTTCCCTTTATTCACCAAACAAGAATATAAACAATCAAAGTGACACGGATTTGTCTGCCTTTCAATATTCATTAGTACATATTCTGGCAAACAATTTAACTTCGGTTATCTCAAGTTTTCCCTAGAATCTGTAATATGCAATAGCTCCTGAGTGCAGCCTTCGGCCAGCTAATCCTTAACTTACCTCTGGTCTCACTCTGGATCATAAGGCAAACTTGGTTTAACCTACAGGAACTGCCAAACTGGTTTTTCCATAGCTGCTGTACCGTTCTCACCAAGTTTATGCAAGTTCCACATTCTCCACATTCTTGCCAACACTTGGTATTTTCTGTCTTCTTAGAAACTATGAAGTTATTCAACTTAGTAACTATGAAGTGGCATCTTGTATTTCTTGTATCTGAATATTCTTGGTGGTTAATGTCTGTTTTCTTTAGTCATTTAGGCCAAAGGTAAGGTAAAGACATTCTTAGCTTAATGGGCCACATAAAAACAGGCTGTACCCTATCGTCGATCCACAACCAGCCAACCTCTGATCACAGAATTAGTAAACAAATACATTAAAATGGATATTACATATATATTATATATGTTGGAGAATCTAGAGGAAGCATAAGCCTGTGAAAAGAAGATGTGGAAAATGTAAAACTACACGAATAGGGCACACTGGTGAATTGACTTATGGATGGAATAAGATACACAAACACCTGATCTCATCATTTTCTGATTCCCATTGTGCATGTATGCCCACCATGGCCTATTTGAAGCTACCAAGGTGGCATTGCTGAATCCGAGGCTGGAAGGGATGTGCACTGCCAACTGGTGCCATCTGCCTCTCGTTCCTTCATGATGCAAACCAGCTCTCACTGCACGTGACCTGTAGTAATCAGGAATTACAGCTAGTGTTTTCCAGGCTGTGGTTGATCTTCCACGAGCATCCACTAGGAGAGAATGTTACCCCACCCATTGTATTATCAGACTCCTTCAAAAAGCTTTTTGCAAAAAAAGGAGGGGGGAGGCTGGGGATTTAGCTCACATGGTACCGTGCCAACCTTGGATGCACAAGGGCCTGAGTTCGATTCCCAGTACCGCAAAAAAAAAAAAAAGCCTTTTGCACTTTGTCAGTAATCATTACTCTCAAATCATAACCTTATACCCAGGGAATAATAAGCATAAATGTCCACATCCCCCCAAAATGTAAAAAAAAGTGTTGGGATAAAGTCAAAACAACAAAGGAAATTATGTTCTGAACTCCCTGAAAAACTTCCTAGTAAATGTATGTTAGCAGGATGTTGTATATGTGAGAAATAAGGAGACAAAAAGAATGGTTTACACACATGAATGTTTTATTCAGCAGTTCAAATGTGTAAATCAAAAACTTAAATAAAAAAAAAAAAACACAGGAGCCAGGTCCAGTAGCACACACTTAGGATTCTTGGTGTTCAGGAATCTGAGGCAAGAGCTTCACACATTCAAGATCAGCCTGAGCAAAATAAAAAGACCTTGTCTCAAAAAATTTTTAAAGTGCTGTGGATGTAACTTGGTAGTAAAGATTGTACCTAACAAGCTTGAGGTACTGGGTTCAGTTCCCAGTGCTGGAAAGAAAAAAGCAAGGGCTGGCAGACTCTTCTCTATGATTGTATACGTGTGCAGATACTTTGCCTGTGAGTTTCTTTTCCCCAGAGGTTTCAAAAAAGCCTTAACTTTGGCTTTTTGTCTCTAACGAAACATTGCAATGCAAGAGAAAGGAATTTCTTTTACTCTTTCTGAAACTGCTGCAAAAAAGCTCTAGGGAAATTAGATGGTGAGTCATCAGGCAAATAAGCGGTTCATGTCTCAGAACTGAAATATCCTTTGGACATTCAGATCGAATATGTTTCCAAGTTGGTATTAGTTTATGTGAAAATCTAAGAAGAATCCAGCCTTCTTGTCCGGAGTTCCCTGGAACTTCCCTACCTTTTTAAATACTTCCCTTCCTATGGATGATAAATCTCAGAGTTCTGGGAGGGATTGACCTTCTTGACCCATGTTTGTCAGCTCAAAGCAAAGTCAAAATAAAGAAGCACTTTGCGGAGCCACAGGGTACCTTGTTCACAGCAGCAAAGGGTGCCCCTAATATGGACACACATATTTTACACAGAGCTCACAATTTTCTGATTCCCCAATTAAGTTTCTGGCCAAACATGAACAATTTGTGACTTCTCCGTGAACTGTCCTTTCCTTGGCGAAATGAAAAACAAAAGGTTTTTCTAAAATACGAAGAACATTTGAGCACAGATGTCCATTGCTGTGATTCAGCCAGACTTCTTAAATTTCCTGGAATAGGTCTGCCTTCAAATCTGCCTTGTTATCCCTGTTCCTGGGCATGTCAGAGTGGGCGTCACCATGGGGGGGGGGCTCAGCTCACAAGGTTTATGCTCCTGTGCTAATCAGCTCCCTTTTGCTATCACAAGGTACCTTCAGGACTCAAGATAAACAAAAGTTTATGTGGCTCACAATTGCTGAGGTTTCAGTCTATGATTGCTCAGCCTCACTGTTGTTGGACTTGCACTGAGGTGGAAGAGCAGAGTGGGGGGTATATGTGGAGCAAAGTTGCCAGGCTCTGATGTCCAGGAGCAAAAAGAAGATGATCCTTTTTCTACCACCTCCCAGTAGCCATCTAGCTGTGAATCTATTAATCCACTAGTGAGCACAAAGCCCAAAGGCTCCACCCCCAGTATATGCTGCACTGGGTTCAAACCTGTGATACACGAGCTTTTGGGTTCCATGTCAGATCCAAACCTAAAGAGCATTTCAGATTGAAACCCAAATCCCTGATCTTTGGATCATGACCCCTGAGAAGTGGGTTCCCCTACTCATTCTCTCTCTCCAAGGCTGAGCTTGCCAGCTTTTGACTACAGCTAAGCAAAGGAGATCCAAGAGACACCTGTGTAGATGCTTGGGCCACACTGGGTAACAGCAGCCCCATCCTCTCCCTGCTGCTGATCAGGTGCAATTAACCCTGTCATGACAGCTGTGTCTTGATAGCTCATTCCTAGGCATAAGGAGCACAAAATG
>PVIC010013119.1:0-17059 GCA_004025085.1 Thryonomys swinderianus
TTTATATATGTTGTTTGTGTAACTTTAAGCCTATGATGTATTTTTAAGTTAATTTTTCATGATATTTGAAGCTTACATGAAAGTCCTGTTATTTTGCAAAGAAATTTAAATATTTCAGTACTTTGTATTAGAAGGTTGATTTAGCCATTAGAAAAGGGATGCACTTTTGGTAAAAAGTGAATATATTCTAGTCTTATAGCTCCCTTTTCTATTCTGTTCTGTTGACCTATTTATCTATCTCCTACCATAATACATAGTCTTGAATGTGTAGCTCCATAAGCTTGAAAACATTAAAATAGCCATTTTATTCTTTTCTAGCAATTACTGTAGCTATTGTAGTTCTCCATATAAAAATATAATAGTCTTGTCCATATTTTCAAAATGTCTTGATAGATTTTGTTAGAAGTTTTATAAATTGTGTGTATATATTCAAAGAGAACTGGTATTATTTCTATGTTGTTTCTAATCCTTGAACATGGTACTTCTCTCTATTTATTTTGTACTGTATTTTTTGGCTTATTTTTATTTTATCAATGTTTCAAAGTTTAAGCATACAAGTCTTTATGCTTTCATTTTCGTTAAGGGATTTGTACTTTTAATTTTGGTATTTTGTGTTCATTTCCATGGCATAAATATAAAATTAATTTGTGTATCTGATCTTACATCCTTTAACAATATGAGCTTGGATTTTCTAGAAATTGTTTAGACTAGTCAGACTTCTACACCAATCATTGTCATCTTTAAGTATGGAGAAATTTTTCTGAATCATGTGCCTTTTATTTTGCCTTTTTGCCTTAGTGAAAAAATTTCAGAACTATGACACATATCATTAGTGACAGTGCACATCCCTGCTGTGTTGCTGTGTTCCATTTCTTAGGGAGAAATCATTAAGGGTTTCCTCTTTAAACACTAAGTCATCCTATCCTTCATCATGACCTTATAATTTCTTTTCCTGGAATTTTAAAATTATGAATTAATTTTCCAGAACAAATATATCTTAATGATTTATCTTATATTGGGGTAGTTTGTTTGGTTGTGCCAACAAAAAAATTCATATATTTGTTCATATAACTCAATTTGTATGTCTAAAGTCCTTTACTTTCCATTTAATTTCTATGGGTACTCCAATAATGTGACATTTTCTGTCACAGGTAATTATTTGAGATATATCTTTGAGATATTCTTTATACTTTGGTAATATTCTATTAAAACTTGAATATGCATGGTATTATGTGATTAGATTCCTAAGCTTATTTACATTTTTACCTTGATTGCCTTTCTCTGATCCTACTTTTGCCAGGGAGGGTATGTGGCACCTCATATCCAGGTTTCAGTGAAACCTGATTTCTTCAGTTATCCATTACTGATGCCAGACATGGAAAGACTATGCACAATTCCTGAGTTTCCTGTGGATTACTCTAGTTAGGGAGTGACTTACAAGTATCAGAGTATCCTACTATTGTTCCCTACATGTCTTCCACCGCCACCAGAGGAGGTGTGTCTTTGTCTCTATGGGAAAGTAGTAAATGTTCTGACTCCCCACTGAATATTCACGGAGAGCACACATATGAAAACAAAATAATCATGTGACACAATAACTTGTCAAAGAGAGTACACTGAATTGGTAACAAAATCAAAATGGAGGGTTAAAAATATTTGGAGATTAGAAGACAAACCATAGAAATTAGAATAATTTTAAAAATTAAATTGAAAAACAAATTTCCCCCAAAAAAGAATTTGAAATAGGAAACTCCCAACTCCCTTTTACCCCATGAACACACTCAATAGTGATACAAAAGCCAAGTCCCATTGTGAGAAATCCATAAGGCAATTGAGAGCTTTTTGCACTCAGATTGGTAGAAAGCTCCTTCTTTGGACTATAATACAGAGCAGAAGCAGAAAGGAAGCTGGTAACTTCTCCCTGGAGAGAGAAAGATTTGGCCCTCAACTGTTTCAGAGGACCACTGAGGCACACCTTGTATCTCACCTTTACTGGGGCAGCTTTGGTAAGTAACATACTCTGGGTGCCTGGGCTACCATGAAGATAAATTGTGGTTATGAGCCACCCCAGAGTCTGAGAGGTCTACAGATGATCTGGCTGGAAAAACACGTGAAGTTTTCTCTTGCAAATTATAGATGTGAAGACTGGAAGAATGGTAACTTATATGTATATGTATATGCATAACTTATATGTAGATATATATCATCTTATATGTAGATGTATGTCTTATATGTAGATGTAAACACAAAGAGTCAAAGACGAAGGAAAAAAGAGAGGATTACTGAAATAAGGAAGATGATAGAACTGACTGTAACTGGAAAGAAATAAATTAGTTCTTAGAGCAAGAGTTCAAAAGAACCATCACAAAAATGTTCGACGAGCAGAGGAACACAAGATATGAACTAAAGGAGAATTTCCACACACAAATAATTTAAAAGAAGCATTAAAACAACTGAACTGAGTTGAAGAACTGAATAACAAAGTAGACTCAGTGAACTCAAAGAAAAATCCTATCATATATCAAATCAGGGGAACAAAGGGTGGGGGAAGAATGAAGAATGCTTTAGAAATTTATAAAAGACTATCGAGTGGACCAATACATGTGATTATGGAAAAGAAAAGAGAAGGAAATGTTTAGAAGGATAAACATAGGGGCTAAAAAGGCTCTCCCAATGGGGAAGGAAACAGACATCCAGAACCCAGATTCCAAAGGACAGCAGGCAAGAGCACTCCAAAGAAACCACAAGGAAAGACTAGAAGATAAACTTCATAAAAATTAGAATAATTATAAAAATTAAATTAAAGAAGAAATTCCCCCCCCAAAAAAACCCATGTGAAATAGAAAACTGATCACAATAAAACAGAAATAAATTAAACCTTTCAAACTTCATCACACTTTCAAAAGTCAAAGCAGAGAATCTTGAAAGCAGGGGAACACCAGCTCCTCACGTACACGGAACACTGCAAGCCAAAACAATTAGATTTTCAGTAGACATCTTGCCAGGCAGAAGAGAGTGGGGTAATTACTGCAGTTCTGAAAAGAAAAAGAAAAAGCCACCCAAGCAAGAGCACTTGGCTAAAGTATCTTCAAACTAAAGGAAAAGCAAAGACTTTCTTAGATCCCCAAAAAGAAGAAAAAAAAGAGTCAAAGAAAAGAAAAAGAAAAGGTAAGGGAGTTCACCATCGATTTATTTAAAAAATACATTTTTTCTTTAAAAAAACCCAGAAAAATGAATCCTAAAATTTATATGAAGTCACAAAATATCCACAAGTTAAGACAATGACATGAAAATGTAGAATAAAAGCAGAAAAGAGTGAAATTAAATTACTATTAATTATAGACCATACAGTTTCCCATTTAAGAACTCAGAGAGTATTAACTTCAGAAAAATCGACAGTTCATTTAAATGGTCAGTTTCAGAATACTTAGACTTAATATCATTCATGTAATTAATAATGAAAACAGTTAAGTTATCCTGAGTGCTAGGGCTTTCTGATGTGATGTACATGGATTATCTCAGAGCTTATGAAATAATTATTGTCACCGGGCAGATGAGGGAACTGAAAAATGAAGAAGCAAGAAATCTGCCCAAAGTCATGACTCTGACAAGCGACACAACATTTGTTCTCGTCTAGAGCCAAGAACAAAATATATAATGATTGTATCTCACACCGACTTGATATTAGACTTTATGGGGAAAGTGCTACTCATGGGCCAGAGATTTAGTTCTGGGCTAGGGATGTAGCTCAGTGGCACCGTGCCTGCCACACAAACACAAGGCCCTGAGTTCGATCCCCGGTAAGGCTGGGGGAAAAAAGTATGAATCACAGAACTTGAAAGAAGAGAGATATAGCTAGGGCTAGTAAGGAACTGTGGAAATGAGATCCCTGGAGAAATGCTTTGTGCTTTTACCTCATGAGTTTTCCCTTTGTCTGCCTTTGGGCAAATGAATGGGGTAGAATTCAGTTCACTAAGAATCTCACAAAAAAACACAGATTGGGCAAAGAGAGTTACACAAGCAAAAGAGTTGAAGGAAAAAATAATTATGTGACTGTCCACTTGAGGCCTGGACTGCTTGGAGAGAAAACAAGTTCACAGAGTAAATGTGCTAGCAGCAATGAATTGGTCTGTTTGCAGAGAACCTGGACATATGCTTGCAAGATTACTTGAGAGTACATTGAAGAGTCTTAAGTTGGCAATTTTCTATTTCTGATTCATTCTAAGTGGCTTTTACCCTTTCTGTCTTGCATCAAATGAAAAGGTTGGCCTTGAGTAGAAGTATACTCCTGTGAGTCCGAGGGATCCAAATACTGTTTTTATTTCTGTCAAACTAGTGACTGTAAAGTACACAATTCAGAGTATCATCAGTCATTGAGCAGAAGTCTAAACTTGATGGATGGAACTGAATGGTTAAACTGTTACTTGTTTATTGTCACCTGTTTTATTAAACGTGGGGTGCCATTTGGGTGGATCATTTAGATACTGACAGCACTCTAGCAATGGCCCTCATCAGTCTCATTGTTAGATATTACAGAAATTTAAACATGAAAGGCTAAGATAAATGTTCTGTGTAGGGCAGGAATGCTTAACCTTCTTACTATTAACATTTGTGGAGAGATAACCCTGGGGAGACTGTCTCCTTCACTGTAGAATACATAGGTGTATTTCTGCCCATCACTCCGTAGGGGACAGTTGTATAAATTTTCTAATTAGAATTTTCTAATTCTAATTATTCAAATTCTAATATATAATGATCCAATATGCAATAATCTAAAGCAAATGTCCTTGAAAATCCACTGAGATTGAACCCAAGAAACATACCTAACAGTATAAGACTTTAAGAATTGCGCAGTGTATAGAAGGCGCTGGGGTAAAATTCCTCAGGCCTTTGCTCCAGTGGTTCACAATACCAGCCATCTATATTGGAGTTGACTATATTGGAGTTGAATAAAGAAAATATACAGGTTAATCTGTCCTTTGATGAACTAATAATTAAAATATTGATAAACTTCTACATATCAATACTGGATTAGTTATGTACAGATCCAGATATTTCTCAAGAGTACTAGAAAGATAAACATTATGTTTTTAGCATTATACATGAAAGCTTTGGGCACTGGTGCTGCAAAAATGCTTTGGGATTTCACAGCACAACGGAAGCACCCTCCATCTGCTTTTGCTCTGGAAATCTATATCTGAAATCAATTCTGATCATAGAAGGCCTTAGAATAGTCCAGTAAACATACATAGTTTAGAACATCAGTCAACGATGTTGACACTAGATATGTTGCCTCTAAGTTTTCCAAATGATTTTTGTTCCAATGATTTACTTGTTGAGGACAAGTCTCAGAATACAGGAAATGAAGACAGCAGGATGTGGTGGTGAAATAAAATTGAGATAAGAGTGTGATCTCAGAAAAAGATTAGGTGTAGTCTTCACCTATAAGGTCTCAAATTAAAGAGCAAAGATGGTCCCCCTTGAGGCAAGGTGAACCACTTTTGGAATCCTTGCTAATCAGTCATTGGCTAATTTGGGAAGGAGAGAAAAATCTGAGATTCTGTTTGACTTAGTATAATTCACTGGATACAGGTGTCTGGTTTGTTAGTAGCTAACATACACAGCAGCTGTAGGACCACTGTGTCCCTAGTAAAGATGGCTGCATCAACCACTAGCAACGTGCTCTAGAGTATAATAACACAACCACTTCATCCGCCATTTTCAGACACTGCATCCTATTTTAAACATGACTACATCAGGGAATGTGAGCTGCTCATATTCATCTTAAGATATCTGTGTTACTACATGCCTTAGTTTCTTTAAAATATTCTGTTACTATGGGGGACCCAATTTAGATATAATCAGTAAGTGCTGGTGGTACTTATTGATTATTAAAATCATTAAAATTGGATCACCATCTACTTCCAAAATAAAAGTTATATAACTAATCCTTCCATTTTAAAACATAGAAAAATCCCCAAGATGAGCAAATATTTTATAGAGTTTATGCATTCATTTCTTCAATAAATATTAAATACCTTTTGTATATGTGAAAATGTTAGGTGATTTCAACCACAAAAGTACTGAAAAGAGATACTTTCTGGAGAGCATTTTTACAAATGTTTTATTCTCATTGAGAAAGGAAATTAAAAAAAATCAAAGGACACTAGATTAAAAAGTGGTAAGTACTACTGGGGGTGAAATAGCCTATGGGAATGATGACAGAGGTGCAGTAAATAGGGGTTTTCGATCAGATAGCTACAGGAGGTCTCTCCGATTTTCCCATCCCCTACCCTCCCTCCAGCCTCTCCACCCCCTATATGCATAAGGTTTGGTTCTACTTTTTTCTTCTAATTGTTTTTCTCTCCTTTCTTTAAGGGAGAGACCATTGTCCTCTGAAGACTTTCCTCCTATTTCACAGCACCTTGAGTACATTTTGGACCTCACATACACCTTCAGTTTCTCACATGGTATTTACACACGGTGGGTCCTATTTTGTTTCATTCAGGAGTGTGCGGGAGCCCCTCTCGCCAGCTGACAACCTAGCAGAGACTAATGAGATGAGGGAGCAAACGCTACCTGTAGAGAGTGTCTTAGCCTAAAGGTGCTGAGACGTATAACACGAATACTTTCACAAAGCTGTTTGTGATTTGCCATCGGAGAGCGTTAAAGTCTGGACAACGCATAGCAAGCACGAAGACAGAGCACTGCTCGCTGTTCATCACCATGACAGATGCTAGCTTTTTTAAAAAATTGAATTCCTTATTGGTACATTTTATAGACAGCTCACAATCACACTCAACATTGGGGAATTTGTACCAGTATATGACATGAGTTAATTCTCATTTTTACTCATATCCCACCCACCCCACAACCCCCGTCCCCTATATACATGGGCTTTCTTTTTCTTTTTCTCTTTTCAAATCATGTTTATTCTTTCCCCTCATTACTTTCCCCTAGCTTTTGTGGCATCACTTGGATTTGATGTCTGGTATGAAAAAGATGCCTTTGTTGTCTGAATTGGTAAGCAAAAGGATCACCAATCATATGCAAATATTAGAAATTAAACCTCTTTAGAAGTCAAATGCACACCTAATAAAATAAATCCCCATTATTTCCTTATAATTTTAGGGGTTATTTTACTGTAAAACATTATTTTCTCAAAGTCAGGGGAGGAAAAAGGGCCTATAGATTATAAGAAGCTTTAGTTAGAGCTGTAACTAGTTTGTACTTAGGAAACAAAAACAGCATGACTACGTTTTATGATTATCAAAGGGATGAAGGATGAAGCCAAAGGAAACTGTATTTTATAAATTTAATCTGGATATTTTAAATTAAATTGTGAGTAGAGAACTGAATATCAATGTAATTTCTTAACTGTGTGGGAACTAAAATTTAAATGCTTGTGACACATTCCCATCCACTGACAAGTCATAGCTCTTCTAGGATTCTGATGGAAAAGATTTTGCTACTTATTTCTCTGCATCTTCAATATGGATAGTTTGCAGTTGCTTGGAGCAACTTGAAAAATCTCTGTCACTTCTGAAGCAATGTTAGCCTTTGATGGGAAAAGCAGAGTGATTTTTGTTTCCTTAATCATGTATTACACTTGCTGAGGTCAGAACCCAAGCTGTCTTACGTGCTGTGGATTCAATTGCACGTGGTGGCGTTGAAGGATTATTGGTAATAGTGGCTGTTTACTAAAGCACACGGTTTGGTTCTGATCCAAGAACAATATTCACATTGCCTTATTCACAAATGGAAAGTCAGGTCCATTTCCTTCAATAATTTCCTTTGACTCCTTAACTTTTACTGTCAGATTTCCTAGTGAAATACTCATCCCTGAGAAAATTTGAAATGTTTAATTTCTGATAATACCGTCTTTGTAAGCCTATTATTTAGAGTGTTATGAACAGATGGTCTGATCAGAGAAGCAAAGCAAGAAGCCCTGTGCTAGTCCTTTTTCACTGACAGCGCATGGCTTCACAGGTCTAAGGAGACCTCCCTGAAATTTAACTTATGAACCAAAGATTGTCTGCTGCTGAAATTGTTCCACTATATTTGGAAGAGCCCAGGTTGTATGCACAGCCGATGGGATGTTTGTCTTTTTCAGGATGTGCTTCAGTATGTGTTAAAATAGGTTAAAGAGAGATCATGTTAACTGAGTTATTTTCAGAATCTAAAATATTCTTTAGGCTAAAGAAAACTTCACTTAACCAAAAATGTAATAAATGACTTCAGAAAAAAATATTTCTACATCCAACGTTTATTAAGTCTGCTGTAAAATAACGTTTTTATCACTGGAAGGAATAATTATGAGCTTTGTTACAAAACAACATGTTCATAAATTCAAGGAAAATATATGCATCATCAAATGAAAATCTGCTCTGAGGAAGCAGTGACTTCTCTAGAAGTATGAGTTTGCCCTATATCAGAAATTTCATAACTCTAGTATCAAATATTTGATGGTAGATATAAATAGAAAAGAGAAATATCTACCAGTAATACTCCTTAAGATGGTAACAATTATTCCTGAAAACAGTAACAACTTATTCATTGATGGATAATTTTTATTTATTTATTTATTCATTTTTTGGGCAGTATCTACTGGGAACTTAACCTACGGCCCACACTGCGTGCTACGTCTTCAGCCCTTCATTTTATTTTGTTGTTTTCCTTCTTAGACCCGATCCTGGTAAATCACTAAGGCTGAGGTAAAACTTCTTATCCTCGTGTCTCAGTCTCTGAGAGTGCTAGGCTGGCAGGCATGCACCACCATGCCATCGCATGGATTGCTAATTCTAGATATGTATTTTCTGCTTTTACCCAACATGCTGATCTTGATGATAAATGAGGTCACAATGTATACTTAAAATGTACCAATAAACCCGATAGAGAAAAAAATTATAATAATGTCCAACTCAGTGAGGTTTACATTGGAACATACAAATCAAAATAGTTTTAAGAATCTGTCTTCAAATTTGAATTTATTAAAATCCTCCATTTTAAAAATTAAAGTGTTGTATTTATAACATGACTTAGAATGCACATCTATCTGATTAACAAGATAATAATGTATCTTTGTACTAAATAATGAGATTCTTAACAGCAGGTAAAAGAATATAATAAACATTGTTCAGATGAGTAGGTACATGTGTGAGTTATTTTTATTTTTAAAATTCCAATGGGCTGTGACCTTATTTAAAATGTGACTTTCAGAAATCCAAACACATGGAGGATACTCAGCCCCTGTCTGAATCTATTCAATATATGAATGTCCATATAGCCAATATAATGTTGAGTAATACTACTTATTAGTGGAGAGAAATATCCAAGTTCACTTCAGCAGAGACATTCTATAAGATCTCATTTTTTCCAACACCCTGGCATGCTGAGGCAGGAGGATCACAGGTTTGAGTCTACCTCGGGGAATTTAATAACTTTCAAGACCTTGTCTCAAACCTTAAAAAATTTAAAAAGACTGGAAATGTAGGTCAGAAATCTCAGGGCTCACTTTCCAGCACTGAAAAAAAAAAAAGTTTTTCTATGAATAATGGAAGCAGGACTTCAGATTTAGTTTAGCATCTAAGTTAAGAGTCAAATTTAATTAGGATTTGACCAACAAATAAAAGCTGAAGTGGCTCCAGGGGTATAGAATCATGTGTGTGGTATTCAGAGGGTTTCTATTTTAGAGTGCCCCTGAAAGAAAAAATACAAACTTGAAAAGTCTGAAGAACTCTAAGGAAACCACATTAAAGTCTAATAAGCTTTTAAATAGGGAGAACATAAAGGCAGAGGCATGTTAAGCATGCGTGCCGACCCTACGGAGATTACCTTGCTTGTGTTTTCAAAATAGTATTCTTTTGAGAGAAGTTATGTTAGAACAAAATTGGAGGAAAAAAAAAAGTAAGACTAAGGTCACAGGTGTAATCTCTCCAGTACAAATTTCTCACAAACTTTCATTATTTCTTTAGGACCTGCTCCCGCTCCCATGGCTTTCATCCTGGTTTTCAAACCTAGAGATATCTCTGATTGGAATCATTTGGTTTCAAAAGAGTTGAAGAGTAAAACTCACAAACTTTAAGAGCCTACAGAGCCTATGTTTTGTATATTTTGCTTACTGTGTTCATCCCACGTAAAGACTAAAAGGAACTAAACGCAAAGCACAACTTAGGAAACACCAGCTACTTACTGCTTAGTAAGAATTTGTTCTCTCCTCCACACTGAGTCATATCTCTGCCCTCCTTACCCAATCCTAGATTCCCATACCTAACTTTCAGTTCTTCTCACTCCCCTGTTGATAAGGAGAGGAAGACAAGAAACACTTGTCAGTTGAACGACCTTCTATACTGGTGCGACTCTATTTTAACTGAAGATTTGGCCTCCAACATTTTTTTTTTTAATTTCAAAAAAGACAACTGTACCTACACAGGAACCTTCACATAGGCCACAGTGAAAGGAGAAGTTATTAAAATATATTCTTGCCCAATGTTTGAACTTTAGAATGTACCAAAGAGGGGGAAACACAGGGTGGGCTATCAGATGTGTCAGCTTACAGTAGAAAACTACAGGATGGGTTTTTGCAATGCAATGTAATGTCAAGCTCATTGCAAAATTTGTAACAGACATGTAACCTTCAGTGTTCCCTCCTTTGCGCCGTTTTTTTTAGTTCTTCCCGGGGATTCAGAATAGAAATGATACAGTGGCTCTGCATAGCACAAGTTTGGACACTAGGTCATGGAGCTTGTCACCTTGTTGCAACAAAAGCTTGGCACTGTACAGAGTGATGTTGGTCTCATCTATCTCATACTGGACTTTACTTGTGGGGTCCTCTTTGGGGGGTCTGGTGGGGTCTGGAATCTATGGGGGCATGTAGAGCCAGAGCTATGTACTAGATGCTGGCAGGGAATCCTATGGGCCAGCCTATCTTGCTGACCTCTCCGGAGAATTTACCTGTTAACTTCTCCAACAAAGACAAGGCCACCAAAGTGGATCTTCACTGTGAGCCATCATTATACTGCCAGGTCTGTCATTCTGGCCCTAGACATGGCACAAGCCCTCCTGCACTTGCAGAAACTGTGCCCTTCTCTGCTCCACATTCAAGTGGTTTTCTGGACGTCTGGAAGGAGCCAGAGGAGAAGTCATACACAGCGCCGAGTGGTGTGACCTAGGACTCGCTGTTATAAGGTGTGAAGAAGCTGTGGTGTTTCAGACCGGTGAACTGGATTAGACCATGTGTGTTGGAACCAAGACAATTTTTCATCCATTCTCTTCTCTATGACTCAGACTGAAAGCAGGCACAACATGACCACCTATTACTTTCCCTAGAGTAGTGTTTCTCAAAATGTTATCGTGAGGTTATGAGTTTCTGAATCACTGGAAATGTAGCTGGAAACACACCCTCTCTGTCTCCTGCACTCCCACCTCATGCACACAGCATGAATCACGGTCTCTGCAGGGGGTGTCTGGGAGTCTGTGGTTTCAATGCTCCAGCCGCTGAGTCACCACACTCAGCATTGCTGGGAGCCTTGCAGGAAGCCCTGATGAATGGTGCTTAAGATTTTACCCCTCAGGCGAAGAGATCTAAAATGAGTCATCAAAGGAAAATAAGAGTATTTCTCTAAATTCATGAGGATTAAAGTCATTTTACAAAGAGCTCAGTTCACCCACCTAATTTCTCTGTTGTCTCTACCCTCAGACTTCTTGGAAGAATTTGGGTGTCAAACACAGGTCCCTCCCTGATATTCCAGGAGATGTACGTACTTAAAAGTGATCAAACAAGTATACAAACTGTTAAGTGGAATGTTTCACCCTCATCTTTTGATAAAAACTTACTTTACATTGTCCTAGGAATATAGATCACATTTAGAATGTTCCTTGAAATTTTGTGTTGCTTCTTGCTGGCAGAGGGAAAGCCAGATTCAGGTCCTCAGCCTCCAGCCCATAACCCAGACCTCCTTATTCCAGTGGGAACAGGACTGTACATGGGATCCTCACACAGTCTGGACAAAACATCGTATCCTGCAAAGACAGGTGCTATTCCTTCTCTGTCATGAATGTCTTTTCAGCAGCCTTGTGTTTGTCCCTTGAGAAAGATTTAACTTGAGAAAGCATAACTGCTTTGAATCCCCAACCAGGCCGCGTGTTTGGGTGTGGAGTCCTCCAGGGCACCCTCCTGAAAGTGCCATGACTCTGAAAATATATCCCCTTTGTTGAGAAATGCTCCCTGTGTTGAAAATCTGTGGCTGGAAGAAGGCCAGACCAAAGCTTCCTAAAACAGAGGATTAAAAAGCGGAGAGCAGTGAGGCGATCTTAGGTACATGAATTCTTTGTATGTCAGTATGACCTAGACTAAGTTGTGACTGACAAGGGTTTATTGAGCTCTAGGGCAAGTATTTACCAAGACATTTGGATACGTTACAGACTATGCACTTTCTCTGGAAGAGCTTATATTCTTTAGTAGTCTTGACTCCCTAGTATGATACACCTAACACCGGATCTGCAGGACTCTTAAATTTCTATCATATTAGGAACTGCTTCTTGATCATAAAGTTGAGATTCTGACCAGTAAATAGTTTGAAAAAATCTGAAAGACAAACTGATGTTGGGAAGAACTTATAAGCATATTTTTAAAAATTTATTTATTGGGCTGGAGATTTAGCTCAGTAGTCTGGCGCCTGCCTAGCAAGCTCAAGGTCCCTGGTTCGATCGCCGGTAACCACATACAACAATGCTGGGTGTGGTGACTCACTCAAACCACATACCAGTACCACAAACCACAGTGTCAGGTATGGTGGCTCACGCCTATAATCCCAGCACTATGGAGGCAGAGACAGGAGGATTGCTGAGTTTGAGGCTTACCTGATCTACATAGTGAGTTCAGGGCCAGCCTAAACTACAAAGCTAGACCCTGTCTCAAAAAAAAATATATATATATATTTTAACCAAAACATTTATTGGTATATTTTAGGTATATACAGTGATAAGATTCATAATAGAGAATTTGTTTCTGTTCATGATATATCTGGCAGTTTATGATTTTTTGTCTTTTTTTTTAACTGGAAATACTGTAAGCACAGTTTAAAATCTATAAAACTTGAGTAATTAATGCAAATCATTATTCTAAAGTCTATGCCAGTATGAGAATGTTAAACCTTAGATATTATATTATTATTTTGCATTGTGTACCATTATAATACATATTAGTTACATTTGTGTGTGTATGTGTGTGTGTATATTATTGTAAAACCTTTACAACCCCTTCTTTCCTTATCTCCTCTTCCTTGTCCACATCTCTAAAGAGATTGCTTATTTGTTTCCTCTCAAGTACATATATTTAAAATTTGCTAAATAATACTGTTGACTGACAATTTTCTGAAAATATCACTATGAACAGAACTACTTGTTTTGTTGTTGATTCAACAAAATTTAGTTAATTTGACTTAAAATATTAGGACAAATACTCATTTAGCAGTATCTCATGTCTCAGAAGTGAAAACTCTGTAGAAGGTATTTATACTGTCAAGGTTTGGGTACTCGGATGGCCTGCCTTTAGGACTGGTCTCACAAGATGGATACCAATGATGGTTTAGAGTTTGTGACTTGGCAGTTTTAGATTGGTGGACACAGGGTAAGAAAACACCATCTACAGTGGAAAAAAAAAAAACAAATTTAAGTGCACACCGACAACTGAAGTTTTCTTGATAAGTCATAGTTACATCTTCTGAAAATAAGTATTTTCTAGTGAAAACAGGCAGACTATTTTGGCCTAGTCCCTCTGTTAACTTAGATTACTTAACACAACAGCTGTATGTTTTATTCCAACATTGTTTTATTCCAACATTGATCAGCCTGGGAATAGCATAAGATAGTTCTCATTCTCAACTGCACCCAATATTTTTCTTCTAGCAAGTTGCTGCTATAAGGAAGTTGGGAGGTGCTTCAATTATT
This sequence comes from Thryonomys swinderianus, assembly GCA_004025085.1. Classification (NCBI taxonomy): domain Eukaryota; kingdom Metazoa; phylum Chordata; class Mammalia; order Rodentia; family Thryonomyidae; genus Thryonomys; species Thryonomys swinderianus. Next base: position 13,951 of record PVIC010013119.1, read on the forward strand.
TATTTTAATAGGAGAATAAAGTATCTCCTAATCTCTTATTTATAGAAAAGTATGCTGCCAATATCATAAAATAATCTGATTAACTTTGCATTTTTACATATTATAATATTTCATATTTCTATACATTAGAGTTCTAGTAATATTTTTCCTTCTTAAATATCTTGATTTCTAGTATTCCTTTCATCAAAGAAGTAACAATGAAATTAATAAGAAAAAGCAAAATGTAAAGAACTTAGCGATCTGAGATTGATTTTTGTTTTGTACTTTTTGTCTAGATCTGATCTTGCCATAGGAATTGCTTCTTGTATTTAAAGGAAAAATAATGAATCCAAGTTTCTTTGCCTCAGAATCTCAGCTTGAGAAAGTTACCCAGAGGCTACCCCTGAGCTAAAAATTGATATGCCAAGAATACCCTTGCCCTTTCTTTATTTTACTACAACAAATTAGCACCAGGTATGCAAAGCCATTAAGAGAACTGGATCAACCTAGATACCTTCTAAATTTTGCCCCCCAAAATCTGACTTCAGATTCAGACCTGTACATTAATCTAAGTAAACAATTATCAGTTCTAAACTGGTGTTGTAAAAATCCTAAAAATAAGCATTAGGGAAAGGGAAACTAGCTGTTAAAAGTGCTGTGGTCAGGGCCGGAGGGTTAGCTCAGTGGTTCCAACACCTGCCTCGCAAGCTCAAGGTCCTGAGTTCAATCCCCAGTAACCACATACAATGCTGGGCTTGGAGACTCACGCCCACCAGCAATCAATCCCACATACCACAGTGCCGGGCGTGGTGGCTCATGCCTGTAATCCCAGAACTCAGGAGGCAGAGACAGGCAGATTGCTGAGTTTGAGGCTTCCCTGGGCTACATAGTGAGCTCAGGGCCAGCCTGAACTACAAAGCAAGACCCTGTCTCAAAAAGAAAAAAAAAAAAAAATGTCAGTGCAAACATGTTGCTACACAGTGAGAATTGCATTAGGAGCCCAGCAACTTCAAATCTAGTTTTGGTTCTCAAAGTAACTAATTCAGTATATTTAGCAAAGCCCTTGGGGCCTAAGTATTTATTTGAAAAATAAAGGTTTTGAGTTATTTGATTGGTACAGTTTTTCAATGTCTATGAAGTTTAATTTATCTTTAATTGTAAAATAACCATAGTAAATTCAGTTATATGTGGTAGGGAACTTTAATAAAATAAACATGATGTTTTAAACCCTTAAATGGTTTTGAATATGGAGTGGTTTTATGTGGAAAATATAAGGAGAGAATAAAAGTCAGACCAAAGCAAAACTTAGAAATAACATTTAAAAATGAGTAGATTAACATATTAAAAAATACTCTTGGGGAAAAAGCTTTAGTTGGGAAAATAAGTTTAATTTAATATGGAGAATAAGCATAGCATTTCAAAATACAAACTGGCTTTGCCTTTTCTTTCTAATCTCCAATTTTTTTTTTTGCTAATAATGTTGAATTTTACCTCAGACTTTTCTGGAAGACCGTTAAGAACCACCCTTCCAAACTGGTAACCCATAACCAGTCTTTGCTGCTATAGGCAAAAGCTATCCCTCCCCACATGATTGTCCATTCCTTCTCATTCCTCGACTTTTGAGAATCACACCTCTCCTTTGTACATCTGTGGCCCGACCGAGCACAGAATTTTTCCCATGTTGTATAATCCAGACAGACCTTGTGTATTCGTCAGCTTTCTTGTCATTAGATAGATACCCAACACATATGTCTTCTAGGGAGAGAGATTTGATTCAGCGCGTGTGTTAAGGAGACTTGGTCCATAGTTAGATGGTCCCAAGGCAGAAACATAGCAGAGGGGCATACTGGTCAAACTTCACTGTTGGTGGAAAGCAGAGCAGGCCAATGGAGCCAGAAAGAATGGAGAGGGCCTGGGAGGCACTAGACCTTCATGATCAAGCCACCGGGGTTCACTCAGACACACTCAGACACGTACCCTACCGCCTTCCAGGTGCGTCTCCAAGCTGATCAGCTTGACTCTTGGCCTTAACCTTCACACCCTGCCACATCTCTTTTTGCATTACCAGTGTTCAGCTAAGGTTAGACCTGTGCCCATGAAACTAGCCAGACACAAGGTAAATATCACTATTTCAGTGAACTGGACTGACCCAGTTTTAAAGACTCACTTAACTTGCTGTCTTTGTCTTTCTGAGACAGTACTTTTTGGAACTTTCTATAACAACAGGCTGAATAAACTCATTGTTAGGACAATGGCTTGGGATTTGCCTTTCACAGCACCTTCTATTCTTCCATTCTCTTTCTCCCTTCTCTTCTCTCTCTCTCTCTCTCTCTCTCTCTCTCTCTCTCTCTCTCTATATATATATATATATATATATATACATATATGTGTGTGTATAAATTATATATTATAAAACTTATCTTTCACAGTACCTTCTATTCCTCTATTCTCTTTCTTCCTTCTTTCTTGTCTTTGTTTATATATATATATATAAATTTATATCTAAATTATATATCATAAATATAATATATAATATATGACTATATATAATTTCTCAGATTTTATTGAAGTTGTGGACTGAATAACACATTTCTACCTTTTCTTCTTAAGCCAGTAAGAATGATGAGTAGAAGATAGGCATGTGTCTGCTACAATGTGAAAGGAAAAGATTAATTGTATAATATAAAAATAATGCTCGTGACCTGAATAGCATTTTGAGAACCACACAGTAATCAGTTAAGACCAAAGACTTTAGTCTGACACTCACCAATGATAATAAACTCCTTCAGAATAAGCAAGGTCTAAAGTTCTCCCCTTAACAAAACTATGCATGTGCATAAGTTCTGTGTATCTGTAGTTGTGTGAAAGCATTTTGTTTCCATTGAATGAAATATATGCCTTATCTCTTTCTGTTGCCTTCTCTGGACACACACACACATTCATGTGCATGTAACAACATTCACATAAAAGTCTTTTATCAAATTGAAAGAACTCAAAATTTTTAATATGGCTTCAGTTTTAATGAAATTTCTATATTTTGAAAATTATTCTATCTTATATTGGTTTAATGTAGAAACTGCCACCTTAAAATGAAATGGTGCTTTCAAATGATTCTTAAAATTTCGGCTGC